>JANHJO010002476.1:243060-265922 GCA_032468235.1 Pseudoxyrhopus heterurus | reverse complement strand
AAGGCTGAGTTGACCTTGAGCCTGGTGGGATTCGAAATGCTAAATTGCAGGCAGCTGGGAGCTGAATACTTAATTACTTAAGTACAGCATTCTTAACAGCTGTACCACTCAAGGTTCTAATGTTTTAATAATATAAGGAATAGAGCAATCACTGAGTCATAAATATTATCATGCAGATTATATTTGGAGAAAATTCACAATCCAATCTTTTCTATTAGTAGTTCTGCCTTAAGCATGTTTCTAAGATGTTTTGTTATCTCAGTGAAAAGAAAATTATTCTGAATTTAATATATACTCACTCTTTACAAAAACAGAAATAAGATTGATAAAATTAATTTGACATTATTAATGTATCTTCAGTGATTCTAGCAGGAACTTCCCATTTTAACAGCACAGTGCTTTGATCGGGGGAGAAGAGACTGATTTGCTTTCAAGCAGATAATTTTTTCCCCTAGATAGCATGATCAATAGCCAGAGATAGTTGACATTTTAGTAGGAAAACTGTGTTAAATGGAGCAATGATATGGCTGATTGTTAAACAGCTTTAATTGTATGAAGGCCCTGGAACCATTGCTGACTGTAGACCATTTTAAAGGCAAATGGCATGACAAAATTTTTAAGAGTTTTTTGTTAGCTTTCAAGTTAAACGCTGTTTTTGTTCTAAACCCATGTAACTATCTGTCAGCAACTTGAAAAACAGTTTTCCTATTCTATGAACACTTTATCTGTAATTTGCATCTTTCACTTCATTTCCTACATAGTAAACTTTGCATTTTAACTGACATTGATTTCTGGAAAAATACAACAAACATTCTAAAACTGTTTAATGCAAGTGTCATGGATGGCACTATGGAGATTAGTCAAATTTAGCCTTTTTGATTGTACAAGTAACAATTAAAATTGGCTTTCAGGTGAAAACTTGAATTTGTAAAATTCGTTGTACGGTAGCACTGAGGCCCCCACTTGATTGTGGTTTGTCATATTTGTAATGATATTTGCTCCTTACATCCCCATGGCTAAATGCTATGTATCTTTTTTGCTCGAGGGAGTGGTAATTAAAATTGCTCACAACCCATTGGTAGAATTTTGCTACTAAGCCAATGAGCCCAGGAGGTGGGAGATAGGCAAGGGATATGTTGTAATTTCTTTTTTTTTGTTCCAAGTTTTTTTTATTTTTATAGCATATAAAAATTCCAATTTCAGTAGAACAGTGGTTGTCTGGGCACAAATATTTTTAGGGCTAGGATATGTTATAATTTCTCGATTCAATCAAGCAACATACTGAAGGCCAGCAATAAACTAGTGGGTATGTCATGCTAAAAGCTAGGTCTCTTTACCTTTTCCTGCTAATTTCTATATGTCTCTTTTTTCATTTCTCCTTTTATTATTACTGTATTTATGATCCTCTTTTTCTTCACTTGCACTATTTCTTCTTTCTTCTAGTCTATTTTCATCTTTCTTTCACTTTACTGTAAAATTTCTCATAGCAGATATTGTTACAGGGATTTAAGAGACTAATTAAAAAAGATGTCTAAAGAATCCTATTTAGAGATAAGCCTCTCTGAGCTCTGTAGAATTTACTCCATGGATTATGTACAAGGGGTTGTATTTTGAAGCAAGGAGAATAGATTATATGAAGATAGCAATTTGGTCTGTAAGTATAGGTGCATAAAAACGATGTGGATTAGTACATGCATGTTCATTATTGGATGCAGTTTACATTTGAACTTCACAATATTACCAAAAAACCTCCACATGAAGATTTGAACATTTGTCTTCCAATAATGACATGGTTTTCTTGGACTACATAATTCTATATGTTTAGTATATTTGTATAGTGCCTGCTATTATTTTAGCATATATGGAATTGCAACTCTAAAAAAATGACAGAATTGACAAAAGCATAAACTTGTATTGCAAACAGAATAATTTTCTGTCCGTGTGATATTTTACAACCTGATTGCAATACTGTCATTCTAATTAGAATACAGCTTTAATTGCATTTGTAGGAAATGGGTTTTTTTTGCAACAGAAACATGGATTCAGAGAGGTGGCATCTTACCTCACAGTATTAGGCTATCTCTGATAGATGGAGTCTTGGTTTAAAGAGATAGAGTAGATCATTAAGTTCAGTGTCCAGTCTAAGCTTGCAACCTATTATATTTCACAGCATTTCTTCAAAGGTAAAATAAACTTGAGATCTGCCTGGAGCTTTCTGTAGGAACATGACCGGAGTCTTTAATAATGAGAGGTGGACAAGTATTGAATATAAGTGCTTCATCTCTCTGTGGGCACAAAGAACTTTTCTTCCTATCAGTAAAACAGCGACATATTTTACAAGCTAGCGTAGTTACTTCAGAACCTATTACAGTGGTACCTTGGTACTCATCATTAATTGGTTCCGGGAGGTGCAGTGAATACCAAAAACTATGAATACCAAACAAATTTTCCCCATCAGGAATAATGTAGTGAGTCACAAGGCAATCGACATTGACAAGTTCTAGCTGTGTGTTGAGTACCAAGCAAATTTGATGAGTACTGGGACAAAATTTTCACAGCAAAATGCACTGAGTACCAAATTTGATGAGTTTCAAAGCAGTTGAATACTGTACCAAGGTATCACTGTATTGCTGACTCTTTATGTGTGTGCATGCACAGTTACTTGTATTGTTGACATTCCCAGGAGAACTGTTGCCTGTACTTATGCACATTTATAGTTGGGAACAGCTTTTGAAGTAGCCACCTGAGCCTTGCAAAAGATTTAATAACTATTTAAAAGTAGCTGCTTTTTGCTCATGCTTATTATGAAACATCTTTTTAAATGTTTTGCATGGCTCAATTAATAAAAAAAATTAATGCCTGGAAAGAAAAGGATCAGTTGTTTTTAGTTCTCTATTTTTTATTCTCCAGTGCTTCACACTTTGCTTTTACTTTGAATATTTACTTATTTACTTAGTTACTTACTTATTAGGCTGCCCAGCTCAATCTCTGACTCTGGAGAGCATACAGTAAATGCAGACAATTTGAGCTATCATGTGTCTTGATACATTTGTGCAGTAATTGTGAAAATATCAAAGCCAAGTTATTAAAACTTACATATTTTAATTTAAATATATTTATTACTAAGAAACTACAAAAGAAACTACAAATGCACTATAATATTGTAAGATATCAAAACAGGAGTACACTGGTCAGACAGTTCTGATTTCTGGTATCCTTATTTTAATAGTTTCTTGATGGTATGTTCTTTAAGAACAACTATATTCTTGAAAAAGGGTATGCTCAGGATGGCTTTAATTTAATTAAGGAGATTTAAAACAGAAAGGAATATTTAGCTGAAAGAACATAACAAGGCATGATTCTATAAAACACAGATAAATACAGCCATGTTTTCAGTACTAAGAACAGTACTAAGAAACAGGATTTGATGATATACAATATTTTATGTTATTCTGTATGTTTTTCAATCTAGTAACTAAAAAAATGAAAGTAGAATTTGATATATTTTAGAAAACATTTGTTTCCTCTTTTCCAGTGTGCTTATGCCTGCTCATTGGAAGGTGTTATTATGTAACTGTGATGGGTTTATGGCCAATGGTTTATACTAGATAGAAGGTGGCAATAAAAGGAAAGCTCTATGGAATTAATCATAGATAAATTAATCCCCTTTCAGATTTTGAATTCCAGTATATCTTTGACACTCAATTATTAGCAGTTGTTCCTGTGGATCATACATATCTTAAAGGAGGGTTTGTGGGGGAAAAATGTCCTTAAAGCTTAGTATCTGTGCCATTTATTTCATAAAATCATCTAAGTTATGATATGCCTGTATGAAAGAGTAATTGTTTTTACTCCCATTCCCAAAAGTTCAAACAACTCATTTAGAGAGATAGATTCTAGAAGCATATCATTGTAGAGCTAAATAGGTCCTAGGAACTTAAAAGAAAGATTTGAAGCTCTCTTTAAAAAATCAATTGATGCCTATCAGCCTAGAAAATGTTAGGAAAATATTTCTAAAGTTCTGAGGCTCTATTGACACACAGTTATAGTTTTTAAATGGAAAAGATTTAGAACAAGCAGTAATAGTTCTCCTTCAAAATCACTTCCAACATTGTCCAGGAAGTCATAAAGAACCTCAGAGCATCACTAGGGAACTGCAGGCTATTCTCACATTCCCTATAAAATATTTATTATTGGGTAAAAATGGGATTCATTTAAGAGTAAGGCAGAAGCTGATGTTTACCATCAGAAAATTATTGGGTAAAAATGGGATTCATGTAAGAGTAAGGCAGAAGCTGATGTTCACTAGTAGGAAAATTTGAGCTCATCTCTACTTCTTCAGAGTTCTAGATTAACATTCTACAGGTAGATGAGTCAGAAGTGAAATTTTTCAGACTGCATGGGTGTTGTTACACTTGGCAAAAATAAATCACTGCATTTCACAATGAGAAATTGATTCAAGATATCAACCGTGGAGGTGACAAGATATCAGTCGTGGAGATGACAGTGGGGATGCCTTGGTGCCTTAAGACCTTGACAGTTTTTCCATCAGAAGGAAAAATGCATTCTGCTTTATATGGGATAATTTTTCAGGAGAATTTGAGGCTATTTCTCTGTCAGCTGAAAAATAGGTGGGTCAGTGCAACGTGACAGATTCTCAAAGATACAAGCAAAATAAATAAGGAGCAAGAAGAGTATTTTTCCCTGTTTATGAATGGCTAAATTAAAGTCCGTACCTAAATCCCATAGACATTTTTAATATAAAAAACCTGAACTAAACAGTTCATGTTAAGAAAGTATTAAGTGTTATTTAGTTGGAGCTGCTTAGTTGATGAATGGGCCAAAGCTCTTGGACAGTGATAGGAGAAGATTGATCATTAGCTACAGGAATGTTAATGAAAGCTCTGGATTTATTTATGTATTCTTTTTGAACAACTAATAATATTCAGTGGCAAAGACATGGAAAAATTAAAAAGGGAAAGAAGAAAATAGTTCTTTACTGTATATAGCAGAAATATATAGTTTGAATTCTGTTCCCTTGCCTATTAAGCGATGGAGATTAGGATTGTATCATTTATATTCCACTTTTCTAAAAAAAAAAAAACCTCTAGCATACAAATCAGCATAATGTAGCAGCACTGTTCATTAGTATGAGAAGAACATATAGAAAATGCTCATAACTGGATGTATGCAAGATCACATATTTATCTTGTTAGTTTTACTATTATCTGCCTCAACCGAGTGTCCTGTGTAGTTTTAAGAATACCGTGAAACTGATTTAGAAAGGCTGCTCTTTGTTACTCAAACTTTCACAGAGGATATGTAAAAGTATTACAGAATATGATCAGGATTAGAATAATAGCTCTTGAAATCCAGATGTCTTCAATTTTGATTCCATAATTCCAAGCCAATGTGGAAATAAAAGTCCACACATGTCTGATGCATTACTTAGTTATTCACTCTCTCTCCCTCCATCTCTCTCTGTATAGCACTTCTATATTGTGCTACTACTTGTAAATCTTGTTGACTGAGCAAAATTTTAATATGGATGTGTGTTCCCCATATTTGACTGTTCATGATCACAAACAGCAAGCCAAGACACAGTTCAACATCACAAAAATGTTTTATTCTGTAGAAAATGAAGTTTCCCCAAATGTTGAAGTCTTAGTAAAATCAAGCAGATGAAGACTGCGACCTGAGTAGAAGAGATAAAGTTGTGAAAGAGCAGGATACACAGACAATATCTTTCTTTTAAAGAGAAAGATTATGATTGAGGGTGCCTTTGCTTACAAAAGTCTTACATCTTACACACTTTGATGGTAGATGTTCTAATTCTTCCATGTATATTGAAAGAACACTTGAAACAAGTTCTGTTTACTAGAATAATTTATACTTTCTGTTTAGTTTTATTTAGAAAATACTTTACTATTTAGTTAATAATAGCCTGGCTTTGTTTAGTTTTTGATGACGGTGACGAGAGGACACTGAGACGGACCTCGTTGTGTTTGAAGGGGGAGAGGCACTTTGCTGAAAGTGAGGTAGGATTTTACAGTTGTTGTTTTTTTAACTGCTATTTCATTTTTTATTGGAAAATCAGCAAACTGTCTCTTCTAATTTCCTTAGACACTTGACCAACTGCCATTAACAAATCCAGAGCACTTTGGAACACCTGTAATTGGAAAGAAATCCAACAGAGGAAGAAGGTCGTCTCTTCCTGTGTGAGTAACTTTTATGATGCCATATTTTTGTGTGGGTTTTCTTTTCTTTACCTGGGATGAGATAAAGTAATTGTGCATGTCTTATACAGGTACCTTCAGAAATGTACTCAACAATTTGGGGAATTGAACTTTATGTTTTTGCACTGTCTGCTGGTCTACTTTTTATTGCCATTGTATCTGTCAAGTAAAGGAGGAAGGTCAAGTTCGTGCAAACAATAAAGCTACTTGTTTAAAAAGTGCGTAATAATTATAAAACGACCGTAGTTGATAGTACTTTGGACTCAGATGAGGAAGTTGAAGCCCTAGGCCAGTTGTTTACAATCTGTAGAACAGCTCCTGAGGTGTTGAAGAAAAAGGGAGCTCAGTGTCTTTTTTGGACAAGTATAGTGGCAGAAGTATGCAGGACCCATGTGCTAAGCAACAGGAGATGCCTTTCTGGGTTTCTTACAATTTTAGATAACTACACTAGGGTAACTTAGAAATGTATTTCTAGTGCCCTGTTCTGTGAAAGAATTTAAAATGAGATGGAGGACAAAAGCGATCAGAGGGCAGGATTTCCTATAAATATTGCTATTCAGTGTCCGGTAATACAGGAATTATGCAAAAAAAATGTTGCAATTATATAGTGCACATTACATATGCAGTTGTGATTTTAGCTTTCCTTAGAGCAGGTCTGTTTATTATTTCTTTATGCATGTTCCTAATTTGTATATTCCATTGTTTTAAAGAGGGGATAAACTTAAACAATGAACAATTTGGGTAGGTAGACATATTCCTGAATGTAACAATAGGGTAGCCCTTAAATACTCCAGATCAGTATTTCTCCACCTAAGCAACTTTGAGATGTGTGAACTTCAACTCTGAGAATTCCCTGGCAAGCATTCTAGCTGGAGAATTCTAGGAGTTGAAATGTGCTCTAAATTAAAACCTCATACTTCAACATATGGGTAGACGCGCATAAATCCAGTGATTCTCATTTTTCATCTCAGTATTTCCTTTCATAAATGTTTGTAAATTATCCCTAAGGTGCTTTTTCAAAAGGCAACTGGACTTCCTTGGCTTTTTCCTTACCTTTTTAAAAAGCACCTTTGGGATAATCATGACCTGGATGATTGAGAATCTCCATAGACATTTGTAAATTACCATCAGAATGTCTACTGATGTTACTTTTAAACATTCTACCCTAGTATTTGCTGAATTGTTTCTCACAAAATAAATTTCCAAGAACCTCTGAACTCAACATCCAGTAGCTACAATGAAGTTAGTCTCCTTTCAAGTATTACTTTACATTCTGACAGTGTAAATCTTTATATTCCTAATTCTTTTAGCAATGAAGATGAAAAAGAGGAAGAAACTAGTGAAGAGGAAGAGGAAGATAAGAGACGTCTTAATGATGAATTGCTTAGTAAAATTGTCAGCGTGGTATCCAGTACTGAAAAGGCAGAATGGTATCCAGCTTTGGTAAGTAAGAAGTATTTTCAGAATGACATCAAAATGATCTTTTCCCCCCCAAATTCAGGATATTTGCATCTTGAGAGCACAATGCTTCACTTTTAAGTTTGTACTTTTCTTTATAGCAAAAAAGCTGCTAGCCATTATTTAGAATTTATATAATTTATAGAATAGCTTTATAGTAATAATAATAATATATTTTCATGTCAGCTGTCTCTGAGAGTATATCAGATTTTTTGACTCCTTCCAGTTTTCATTTGAATATACCTATAAATATATATTTTAAATATAGTCTATATAAATATATATTCTACTAAAGTTGTTGGACTGGCAGCGAAGAGACCCAGATTTAAATCTTTGCCACAGAAGCTCACAGGATGACTCTGGAGCATCACTTTCCTCCTTCTAATCTACCTCACAGGGTTATTGTAGCTAAAATGTGAGGATGGAACTCTGTGATTCTTCTTTGAGCTCCTGCATAGAAAAACAGGATAGAAATCTAACAAAAAATGGTAGTATTCTACAGAAATCAGTTTTGTATTTCTGATTTATATGCTGTCCATTCTCTTTGTATAGTACAGTAAAGCATCCCTATCATCAGTATTAAAACAGGAGTCACGTGTGAGATGGGCAGCCATATAAATCGAATAAATGAGTGAGTAAGTGAATGTGTGACAGATATAAAAGCACCAAAGAAAGTTGCAGTGATAGGGCTAAATAAATATGTAAATGTACTAGGAAGTGTTGTTTCAAGTGGCAATTTTATTCAAATTCGTTATAGCTCCCCAACTCTAGTAGACTCTGGGTAGTTGTACAAAACCAAAAAAATCCATAAAAGCAAATAAAATATAAAAGCACACATGCAACCCAGATTAAAACTGTGTTAATGCAATAAAATGCAATAGCCCTCCCCCAAATACAAGAGCACAGCTGCCACACCAGGTAAATCTGTACAAAGCATTCCTGGCCACAACTGCCACAATTAAAGCAATAGCAGAAGGTCCCTCAGGTTGTTCACCAATCTCAATTGGGGAAGTGCAGCTCCATTAAAAACCAATAATGGTAACATCTCCAATCCCATGGGCCCAAACAGCCACTGTCACTCAGTGTTGTTAAGATTGAGCCAAAGTTTGTTTCACCTCATCCAGATCCAAACAGTCTCCAGACACTGGATCGATATATCAATAGCTTCACCTCTGTAAACCAGGATTGAGATGCAAAGCTAGGTATCAGCATATTAATAATACTGAACTGGTAACTGACCTCTCCCAGTAGCTTCACGTAGATCAGTGTTTCTCAACCTTGGCAACTTTAGGATGTATGGAATTCAACTCATAGAATTTCTCAGCCGAGTGTTGAAGCCAACACATCTTAAAGTTGCCAACGTCGAGAAATACTTAATAGATGTATGTAATCTTAGGAGAGGGAAGAACATTGCGTCCCCAGACATCCCGATGTATAACCACAATTGAGTATGACCTTGAGGGATAAGAAGAAATGTTTCCTATGGTGGAACCCCCTGTGGCTTAATGCTCAGAGGAGGAAACCTAGAAAGAATCCACTGCAATTGAATGAGCTGTTAAAAGTGGTGGTTTTATTTCTATTTCATAGTCTTTGACATACAACCATAATTGAACCCAAAACTTCACTTTTGTTAACTGAGACAGTTGTTAAGTGAGTTTTGCTCCAATTTACAACCTTTCTTGCTACAGGTGTTAAATGAATCACTGCAATTGTTGTGTTAGTAACACGGTTGTTAAGTGAATGTGGCTTGTCCATTGAATTTGCTTATCAAAAGGTTGCAAAAGGTGATCACATGACCCCAAGACACTGCAACTGTCATAAATAGAACCACTTGCCAAGCATTAGAATTTTGATCATGTGACCATGGGGATGCTGCAATAGTCACAAGTGTGAAATATGGTCATAAGTCACTTCTTTCAGAGCTGTTGTAACGTCAAATGTCACTAAATGAATGGTTTTAAGTTGAGAATTACTTCTAACTATATGTGAGAATGACCCTGAGGGAGAAGAAAAAGTGTTTCCTGGGGGGAGCCCGCATTGTCTTAATGCTCAGAGGAAGAAACCTATAAAGAATCCACTGCATTTGAATGAGCTGTTAAAAGTGGCGGTTTTATTTTTATTTTCTATGGTGTAGCAAAATACACCATACAATTCACAGAAACAACATTTAAAATGTGTATCAAAATGTAAAACACCAGAGCAGTGAATTATTCTAAGAACACACAGTATGAGTCATGAAGAAAATTATGATTAAAATTAAATTACGTATGAGCAGTTTACTGAAGTGACTAAACCTGTGGCCGGATATCTAGATCATTTAGCCATTGGACACCAGTGTCCTCAAGATGATGTATTTCACGCAGAGATCTAGGGAACCTTCTGAGGGGACATTCCATTGCAATATGCTGTAAAGTTTGTGGGATGTCCTACAGTCACAGTTAGAGATTATCAGCCAACCCCCATTTATACCGCGTTTCTCCAAAAAGAAGGCCGAGTCTTATTTTCTTTTGACCCCGAAAAAATGGCTAGGCCTTCTTTTTGGAGGGTTCTAATTATTGACTTACCTCGTGGTGGTGGCACTGACAGCCCCACCCAGCAGGAGCCTGCTGCTGGCCCACTTCTGCGGCCGCTTGCCGCCACTTGCACGCATCGCCCCGGCCTCTGTTTCGCCTTCAGATGCCTGCCAGAAGGCATCTGCAGCCGATAATAGAGCTCTGCAAATGCCTTCCAGAAAGCCCTCTTCAGCCAATAATATCAATCCGGAGCTCTGTTATCGGCTGCAGATGCCTTCCAGTAGGCATCTGAAGGCAAAACGGAGGCCAGGGCAATGCGTGCGAGTGGCGGCAGCAACTGCAGAAGAAAGCGAGGCAGGTGTCAGGGTATGCGAGGCTTGGTAAGTAGGACAGCTGCACCCCCTCATCCGCACCCTAACTTATTTTTTAACTGTGTGCCTCGCCCCACCCCCTGCATCCAGGGTGGGCGGGTCTTAATTAGGGCTAATTTTGTGGGCTTAATTTGATCGCATGCGCTCAAAAACGTGATAGGGCTTCTTTTCAAGGTGGGTCGTCTTTTTGAAGAAACACGGTATGTGTACACTGGATATCTTCTCACATCAGAATCCTGGCTTATTCTGCTGGTATATGTTGCTCCATCATCCCCATTTGATTCTTCCTGCTGGGTTAAATAATCATGAAAGTTACTTCCCCAGCTTAATTTACAGTGATGTGTGAACCACGAATGTTGGCTTGCTTGAAAAAAAACTGAAAAAGTATCTAAATGCACATATATTAACTCATTCCAATTATTGGTAGCAAGCTCTTTTTATCCTGTGTAGTACAGCAGGGGACCCCAACCCCAGGGCTGCTATTTGGAACCAAACTGCGGAAACAGTGGGCACACGCAGCCTCACTTGCATGAGCAGCGGGCAAGTGTGCACACGCACGCTTACCACCTGCTTGTGCGGAACCCATCTCCTCTCATCCCCCCACCAGTCCGCAAAGCCGGAAAGGTTGGGGAACTTTGTAGTACAGAGATGGAGACCACTCTTGCTGGTACTACAGCCCAACTCCATCACGGTGTAAGTTAGCTGGAAAGTTCATTCATATTTGCCAGGGTTTTACCAAGACAATCTTGATTGTGAAAGGACATCCCAAAGGTGCTTTTCCAAGAGGCAACTGAACTTTCTGGTTTTTCTTTGAAGACATTTTGCTTCTCATCTAAGAAGTCCCGTTGCCTCTTGAAAAAGCACCTTTGGGACAACCATGACCTGGATGACTGAGAATCACCATAGACATTTGAGAAAGGATGGTTTGTTTCGTTCATGGGAATAAACCAGAAGCATCCTGGAAGAATGCAATTACAAACCACTGAAAACCACAAGGTTATAGTCACTTGAGGATCAAACTTGACATGTAATCCTCGACTTTATGACCACAACTGAGTGCAAAATTTCCATTGGTAAACAAGACAGTTGTTAAGTGAGCTGTGGCCCATTTTTTACAACCTTTTTGGCTATAGTTGCTAAGTAAATCGCTGCAGTAGTTAACTTAGTAACATGGTTGTTAAGTGCATCTGGCTTCTCCATTGATTTTCCATGTCAGAGGGTCACAAAAAGTGATCACACGATTCCCAGGACATTGCAACCATCATAAATACATGCCAAAGCATCCCAATTTTGATCACATGTCCATGGGGATGCTGCAATGATTGCAAGTGTGATAAATGATCCTAATTCACTCTTTTCAGTGATGTTACAAATTTGAACAGTCACTAAATGAATGGTTTTAAGTCAAGAATTATCTGTATTCATAGGACACCAGAGGAGATTACTACTTTTACTATGTGGTGTCTTTATACAGGATTGAAGTAAGCATCTGTTCTCAATCAGACTAGTGAAACATAATCTTCTATACAGATGAAAAGTAAATGTTATATAGCACACCTCCACTCTTCAAAATAATCTGAAGCAACACAACAGCTTCATATAGAATTAAACAACGAGAAAGACAATTTTCACATCTACTTCACTGCATTGTAAGTACAATGGAGTTTTTCAGATAAGTATCACTGAATCAGAGGCTCAGGTCAGAGCATGGTGTAAAGAAAACAGCCCTTACAAGAAATTGCACTGCGTAAACAGTGGGGTTGGTAGAGAAATACAGCCAAGTGAAGTATATTTTGGGATTGCCACATGGAGCAGTTGATATTTAGAAAGTAATTCATTATACCCAGGAAAACTGTGAAGCAGTACTTGGCAAAACAACTTGATGAGCAACACGTAATAGTTCTCAGAGCCAAGTGCTGAAGCTGCAGTTTTATGAACAGCTTTTCCTTGTGTCTTCTATTTCCTGGCAAGCATTTCTATGAAGCTGGTCTCCTCTTTCTTACAATCTTTATCTCAAAGAATGAGTACAATTAATTATCACTTTAACAGAGACCTTGGGAAACTGAAGAAACAGTTCACAACAAGCAACATATGTTCTGCATAACCTGTCTAATTTGCAGCATTTAAATCGACTCCAAATTTAGGTTATAGAATAAGAACATTATGATGCTGTGTGGTGTGTGACCCACTCAGTGACATATTAAAACAAACAAATAGACATAATACAGCTTAGCTCAGAATGAAGATTCCTTCCTTCCTTCCTCTCTCCCTCCCTCCCTCTAACATGGATAGAGTTGAAAAAGGTTGCAAGTAGGTCAAATATTATTGAGTTTATATTTAGAAGAAAACTGCTTGTTGAAAGAGGAAAGCAGCATATGCGGGGTATTTCTCCTCACTTGCAGCTGATTGTTTTTTTTTAATCCTGTTTCATTCCAAATGTTATCGAATATGCTACAGAAATGCTAAGAATCTTTTAAGACACCAAGTGCAAAGCTCTGCAATGATTTCTGTATGGACAGACTTTTATCCTTGCGAAGTCTGAAAGATACAAATGTCAGACACAAAATGAAAGACACAAAATGGGGTTACCCTGTGCTAACCCATGGGAAACAGTAAGGCCAATCTGAAATCTATCACCTTTTGCATGAAAACGCACAGATTTTGCATGAAATCCTCACTAGAATATAAAAAATTGATAGGTTGCCATGAACTGGGGCAATGGGAATACTCAATATTACTTATTCATGACCTAACTTTTCTATTCACACAGCTTCTTTATTTCAGCTGTTCTATGGAACGATGGATTGATCACCAGATAGGATTAATAGCTGACAGCATAGTATGTGACTTCACCTCCTCTCATCTTGCAACAAGCAAAACAAATGTACCTTTGAAAATAAATAGATAAACCCATAAGCATTTCTGTGGTGCTCTTTGAATGAAATTTCCATACTATCTCTTGGTGAAACCATATTTATACCTGCTCAAAAACACCCTACTGAATTCAGTGGAACTTACTTTGGCTAGAAGAATGCAACTTCAGGCACTCTGCTCTGATATATTGTAGCTCACTGAACACAATAGATGTACTCTGTTAAGCATTTTATATTTAGATATTTAGACTATTCCTAATTAGACTGGACAAAATAATTAATATACAATAATTAAATTCATCTTTTTCTATGACTATGGGCTTTAAGTAAGTAGATTCTGATTTTGCACCTGACATGCATACAATTAAATTCTGTTTGCATATTATCAACACAGTCAAAAGTGGGTCAATAGCCAAATGTTTCAGCGTTGCTCCAAGGAAAACTAAGGTGAAAAATAGGTTGGTTTTAATTAAAAATTTGCACTGCCTTGAGCCTGACAGAGTAGCATTCTGCGTATGAACACTAACCAGCCTCACACTCAATAGCCATCGTTGCCTTCACAAATTTAACAGATCTAGGTTAATTATAACTAAAAAAAATTGCTTATGCTTAAGCTGCAAAAACTGAAATGAATGGGAGATAACAAAGATAGTGCCAAAATGTTATGGAAGCAAGATTGTACATAGATCAAATAAAGGAAATGTACAGTACACGGCCACCTTTCAGATCCTGATAAACTCAAGGTTGTAGCTCTCCTTATAATCGGCCATATGGATTTGATTATGAGAATTTTAATCCAGCTTTCCCAAACAGTGTAGTTGGAGAATTCTGAGCACTAAATTTCCTATAACTATCTGGAGGGTTCCTAGGTCAGGGAAGACTAACCTGCATGGCTTAAGGCTGTCCAACTATCCTACATCATTCATGAAACTATAGGAAGGAAATGTCAGTTGCCTTCTTCCATTTGTAACAACCTTCTTCTGTTTTCCCATCATTTATTCTATTTTATCTTCCTGCCATAAAGAATTTTATTACTTGAGTGAAAATCATCAAGCCATATAAAAGTGCTTGGCATTATTAGAAATGCCAAGCTGCTAGGGATGGAATAGGCAAAGTTGGGAACTGAGCGAAATGGGACAACGAGCCACAGGACAATTCAACAAATATAAAAGTTAAATTAATTTTAACGAAGCCATGACCAATAATAATAAAATAAAGAAAGTCAATCCCAAAATACAAGAGTTGCAATCATTTCAATGAAAATGTGGTCATCAATAATAAAAGTAACTGAATGAAATGATTAATACAACATTGAATTGTCCTCCACCAAGTTGTCCCATGGCAAATTGGCCATGGTGAGTTGTCTTAAACCCAGAATAAAGGCCTTGGAACTAAGTCTGTTATAATACCAAGATACAGATGTCAACTATACCTCCCATGAAATGACTAGCTTCAGGGCTTTAACATGCACAGCTGGGAAAAAGAGAAATAGACTCTGAACCTCTGAACTATATATACTGTATGGTCTGAATCTTACAGTTTACAGTTGCTAGCTTTTTATTCCAATTACTGGTTTTTTATTATCTGTAAATAGAGATGGGTCTCTCAACTTGTGCCTAAAAGCCTTATTCTTCAAATATCAATAAACTAGTCTGGTCTAGTGGTAAAGGCACCAGGCAGAAAGTGGGAAGCTATGAGTTCAAGTCCCGCCTTAGCCATGAAAGCCAGCTGGGTGACTCTGGATCAGTTACTCTCTATCAGCCCATTCTACCTCACAAGGTGGTAGTTGGGGGCAAAATAGGAGGAAGAGGATGTGTTGAGTTATTTGTAAAAATAATAAAGGTGGGATGTAGATAGATAGATAGATAAGATAGATAGATAGACAGACAGACTGATTGATCTGGCTGAAGCCCAATGTGAACAGTTGATCTGTTTGGGAACAGTTTAGTACACAAACATGTTTTTCCAAAAATTGAGCAGGTTTATTTCTTTATCAAATTTATATGCCACTCATTTCATAACCAGTGACTCTAGGCAATGTACAGCAAAAAAACAAACAAAACAAAACCCTGTTAAAACAATAAACTGTAGGAGAAGAGACGGCAGAACCAGGGATGGAGTTAAAAGAGGGATCAGCCTAGAATCCTTACATAATCACAAGCAAACTAAGTCCAACTAAGATTAGTCTTAGCAAAAGGCAGTAACAACCTTTTTTTAATATAAAGGTAATTACTTTCTATAACAGTTATTAAAACGAAGAAAACATGAACAAATATATATCATTATTAAGAAGAACATATTTGGGGGGAGGGATAAATCTAAGGACAAGAATGGAAAAAAAATAAAGAGTGCAGAGTGAGTTAGTCACCCGCCCAGACTAGAGAGAAGTTCCCTGAAGATGGGCTCCAGCATGAGTCCGAAAGCTCAGGAGACAAAACCTCTGGTCCCGGTGACCGACCCAGATTGGATCCTGCAGCATTATCCTAGGACATGTCTATTCACCTTCATCCATAAAAATAAAGAGTTTCTATATAAAATGCAGAACATCTGCATCAAGGTTATACTGGGATCTATTTAAATCAACAACATAATCATTTCTGTAAAAAAAAAAAAAACAAGGCTGTGCTCCCAGACATTCTCAGATGCAGAAGCCTTGATAACCATGGACCAATTTTCTACCTCCAAGACCTCTTTGCCCAAACCAAGTCGTCCAGACCCTGATATAGAAGTGAGACCCTAATACCCCTAGGAAAGATGCAGACCAGAGAACCAGGTCAGATGTCTGCATAGTATATTAGTGCCAGACTGGCTCCTGGCAGAAGAGCAGAAAAGTTATTATAGTAGAACTGATGGTTCTTAGCTCTATGCTGGAAATAGACTGAGAAAGGAGCATTAAAGTCTTCTCTTACATAGAGCAAATTGCTGAAAACCGGTCTTTTGCTCCGGCTGCTGCTTGCTTTCCTACCAATTTCATCTTTTTGTTAGAACTTGGCATGTTGTTTAAATACACTTCCAAATTCTCCATCTTGCTGTGGCTTCTGCTGCAGCATATGACTGCCTAAGGTGTTTGAAAGCAAGCCTGATTAGCTTCCTATTTCTTGCTGCTTTTGCTCATCTTAGTACCTCTCTGCTCTTTATGTAGGGCAGAAGGGTTTTACAACCTGTCTCAGCTAAGAAATGTATAGCTGCGTAATTACCCTTAACAGCCAGGCAGCAGCAGAGGCAGGAAAGCAATGACCATCCTCTATCGTCAGGCTTTCAAGTGGTAGATCAAGAGCCACAATGTTGACTGTTAAGAGAGTCCCTCGTGGTTGTGATTGGAAGCTTATTGTGTTTTTTTTAATGATGTAATGATTGTGTTATTAAGATTTTATGTTATGGTGGCTCTTTATAATGTTTCATAATTGTGAGCCATCCTGTCCCACAAAGTAGGCTCTGTGCAAATGTTGTAAAATAAATAAACAACAATAATAACAACGCAACTATATTTATATAAATGAGAAGTAATTTCCCACTCTCAAGAAATAGGATGCACAGAAAAAAATATAATTGTCCACCATGACACCATAATAAAGTATTCTTACATACTTTAAGATTAACTTCCCATTTTAAAGTTAAATTATTTGGGGCAAAATAACTTTTTTTATTTGGGGCAAAATAACTTTTTTTTAACACGAAGACTGAATTGCACTAGCTCTTACATTTCTTATTATGCGGAACCAAAACTCTGGGAACTATAATTTTGTATTTTAAAAGGGGCTTAATTGACTATGGGATTCAAATTCTATAGGGCCAAGAAGTAAAATCCCATTCCATTCTATGACATATCAGAACACAAAAGCCAAAGTGTTCCAATATATCACAGTCCTGCATGATGACTTTTTCCCCTTTTGTTCAATCATGTCTGATTCTAGGACAAAGTCCCTGCAATTTTCTTAGCAAGGTTTTTCAGAAGCAGTTTGCATTGTCTCCTTCCTGCGACTGAGAGAAAAGTGATGAGCCCAAGGTCACCAGCCAGCTTTGAGTCTAAAGTGGGTCTAGAACTCAAGAGTTTCCTGGTTTCTGGTCTGATGCCTTAACCACTCCACCAAACAAAAATCCACTGCAACCTTGGAATAAACAAGCTGTTCATAATGAGGGATCCGATGGAAGCACAGAGCCAAAGAGAAAGCAAAAGTGAGCCGCGATGACTTTTGAAATAGATGTTGTTAAGACAAAATTGTCACACGGTAAAGAGAAGAATACAAAACCAGTGGGTGGCCATCTACAGATACACATAATTAGTTTTCAGATTTTAAAAAAATGTTCTATGGATTATAGAAGCTTGTGGTTAGTGGATAAAATGGTCCAACCATGCCTAATTCGTCTCTCATTTCACTACAGACATTTCAATGTCAGTATTTAGTCTATTACTTGGACGCTAGAATATCTGCTACGTAGGACATGGGGGCCAGAGACTCATTCAGTGCCACATTAAAAAAATAAACAGAAATTATTTTGACTTAGAAGAAACAAGAAGAATGTTTTCATTTCTGGACTTTCAGGAAATAGAATTAGATCAACTTCTGGTCTTCTCTGGATCATGTTATTAAAGATATTTACCCCAAAGTTTCTGTCATGCATATGGTCAGTTGGGGATTACAAATTCTGGCCTGGGTAAGAAACCAAAATCTACAGTTTACTAGATGAATAACCTGTATACACAGAACTCAATTTTTTTTTTCAAATTGTTTTTCATGTATATTAGAGGTTGCAATTGGGAAAACCTGCAAAATAAAACACTGCATGAATATTCGTGTATTTTGCCAGTTGCCCTGATTGAATCCTTCTGAGCAAGTATGAGAAGAACCTTGTGTCATCATCTGCTTCAAGCAGGTTCATCTGCAGTATACTTCCAATAGTTCTTCTCTCTTGTTCCTATTCCGAAGTCCTTTGGGTAAAGTAAGATGTTGGTCATCCCAAGGTCTGAAACCTGGCAGCATCACTCTAAGTCGGTACAGGAGAAAACCAACACTATTTGTTTATTTTATTTATTTATCAAATTTATATGGCTGCCCATCTCACAGAAAGTGATTCTGTGTGACGTTCAACAATCCCAAATATGCACAGAATTTCTTCCAGTGTGGAGAAGATCTGTGGATTTGTCATTATGCAGAAATTACTATCAATTACTTGGAAGTCATAGTACTAAATTCACCACAGTGGTAAAAAAAAGGGTGTTTTGCCAGAATGCTGCCACCATTTTTCTATTCAGGAATGGGGGAAGAGGATTACAACAGGGAATATTTTTTTCAAGAACTTTTAACTCTTTTGCAAATGTTCAAAATAAACAACTCATTCAGTATGACCTGAATGCTCCTGCATCTCAAAACCTTAATGTTATGGATAAACATTAGCAAACAAGCGATGTCTCTCATATATGACAATAACATTATAAATGCATTTGATTCATATATATCTCATGGGATTAGATTTGCTTTTATTAATTACAATATTCATATTTTATTTTTCTTAGGTTTTAAGCAATAATCATCATCACTTAAAGGCATATGTAGGCAATGACAGGTCTTCCCAAAGGTGCTTTTCAAAAAGCAAATGAATTTTCTTGGGTTTTTTTCCTTGAAAATATTTCTCTTCCCATCCAAGAAACTTCTTCAGTTCAGTTCAGTTCAACTGAAGAAGCTTCTTAGATGGGAAGCAAAATGGTTTCAAGGAAAAAAACCAAGGAAGTCCAGTTGCCTTTTGAAAAGCACCTTTGGGACAACCATGACCTGAACAATCGAGAATCTCTGTAGACAGTGACAAGTCTGATGAAGGACGGCACTGACCATGTCAATCATTAACATGTTTCAACACAAGCAACATCCCCATACAAGCTCTCTCTCTCTCTCTCTCTCTCTCTCTCTCTCTCTCTCTCTCTCTCTCGTTACACGCACCCATTTGGTATGTTTTGTGTGTGATTTCATTGGAAAGGTCTTGTGCAGCCAAGAGAGGCACTGGGTGCTTAACTGAGGCTTCAAGAAAGATCTGTTCAAGGCATAAAATGCTTAAGCCACTCTACATCTTTGGTTACTCTTAATTGGGAGGTAACATTTGTCTAAAGTGATCTTTACAACATTGTGGAGAGAGGCAAGCTCTATTGGGAAGGGGGTATATTTTGACAAGGATGTGTGTGTGCCACTTCTGTTTCTGAATGAACAATTCACTTACTTTGCCAAATGGTGCAGGAGAAAAGTAATAAAGGCAGCATTAAAAAAACGCTATCCTTTAATATCAGTTTCAATGAAAGTCTCTTACCAGCTAAGCATTCTTTCAATGCCGTTTCTTTTTAAGGAAGCATCTCTCACTCTCCACAGTGCCCAGCACAATAAGAAAATCAATTGGACAATAACAAATTATTAGGCCTTAAATACTAGGCTTTCTCTAAGTATACATATGCCTTCCTATAGCTATATTGCCTTCCTTCTCCTTTTCCTTACTATTCATCTGTGGAATTCAACTGCTCATTTTATGAATGGGTGTATTTCTGAAAGCAAAAAACAGCTGATTAACAATGGAGCTCTCCATGGTACTGGAAAGCCTAAAGGGAAGGAGATGCTCTTTTCTTGCAGCACCTAACCCTGGTGAACAGAATGAAAAACCCCACCCATTTGTGAATGCTTTTTTGCACAGAATGCAAATTTCTGGAAAAGCTGATAACTGGTAATTTCTAAGAAAAATTGCTTTACTGGATTTGGATATAGTGGTCTGTTATAGAACGGGTGGACATTGGAAAAGAGATGGTAGAATTGTCCTAAGCTACAAATAAAAATCATTGGCAATAATTCATGTGAATAAGAAAGCAATACACCAAGAGAGATAAAGAGAAGGAGAGAGTTAAAATGGGGCTTTACTAAGACTCTGAAAGATTTTGGGGGGAGTAACGTTCATTCCACTTCATTCTTTCTCACCACACTATGTATCAATGTCATTTCCTCCCTCTCTGGAAAGAAAATTGCATCATTTTTTTAAAAAAAATAAACCTTCCGTATTCTGCAAATATTCAGAACCTTTTCTGATACTGAGATTTGTGGTTTAATAATTTCTCAAAGGATTTATATCCATATGAAACAGTTGATGAAGATGTTAACCTCTTGGGTGGACTTTTTGTTAGGTTTTAACTTAGCAATTTCCAAACTATCAGCGTATACCTAATCTTGGGAGGCTGACAGGAGCAAAAATATAGTGTCTTCTCTGAAGCATGAGATGAGGGTAGTAGTACAATATAGAAGTGTGGGTTTTTTTTTTCTTTATTGCTCTTCCTTAAAACCAATCTTTAACATGGCACATGAGTTAATTACACTTAAGGAAAGGAAGAACAAACCAACATGCTGCTTATATCTTTTCCCTTGCAGTTGTTATAAACCTTTGCATGTCAGGCAATTGTTATAGAGGAAAGCCTACTCGGTCTACAGAAGTTTTTTCTTCCTGTTATTTAAAGTGCTTGAATAATGGCATCCTAAACTCCTAGAGGATGCCTTAATAAAAGGGAATATATTCCACAGATAGTTGCCTACTTGGATAAAAGGCAAAAAGGATAGGAGTTGAGTTCATCCCTGTATCTCCTCCTACTGGCGTGTAGAATTTACATCACAGAGAACAAAATAGAGGTCTTGGGAAAGAGTCCTGCGCTTCCAACAATATTAATGCAGAAAACTCATGGAGCAATTTCATGCCCAAGTCAAAGCTCCAATATAGAGGCCATTATGATTAGTCTAGTGGCTTGCCTGATATAAACCAAGAGAACAGAAGTGACATTAAAGAAACATCTTCTGGGTATAGATTTGCCAGTTGTGTTTTTTTCTGCCTGTTGAAAGTCGTGGGAGTGAATTACTTATATTCCTGCTGTTTGAGGAAGTGGCTTGCTAAATAAGACCATTTCTGTCATTCAGTGCTGACCAAATATATCCCAGTAGGACATAAAGGCAAAAGCCTCTTCCAGTACCAAGTACCATTTGCCTCTAATTTTGGTGGAAATATAGAAGTCATCATGATTAAGAACCACTGATAGCTCTATCCTCCATTAATTTATTTAGTTTCCTTTTGAAGCCATTTCAGTTGATAGCCATCATCAAATCTAATTCCACTGTTAAACACTATATTATATAAAGAAGCGATTTATTTTATTATCTCTGGATCTCCCCTCAATTAGCTTTGATGAATGATTCAAATTCTAATATTGGGAGATTAAAAACTTACCTTTGTCCACATTTTTCATACTACATGATTTTGTATTACACCTTTTCTTACCCTTCTAAGCTAAAAATCTGTTTCTCCATAAGGTAACATAAATTAAAAACCTCATATTTGTCATGTTTGCTTTCCTCTGTATTTTTTTCTAGGTGAACATTCTGAAGTGAAATGACCAGGAAAATGCTCAGCATTTTAAAGGCAATCACGATATAGTCATTTAAAAGTTATAGTCATTTATATTTGTATATTCAGTTCTTTTTGTAATCATTCAGTTTGATGGAGATGGAAATTTGGGGGATTTTTGATGAAGGTCTTTTGAATAAGAGAAGGAAAGATTTTTCACTAGCTTTTCCCCAATGTTTTGATCTCTATTCACAGTGATATAGGTAGAGTTTTTACTTTGATCTTTAATGGCAATAGATAAGCCAGGAATCTTTTAAACACCCTCTTTATCTTTTTTATATTTTGTTATGATATTTTGAATGCTAGATTGATTTTAAAAGAAACCCATAGAGCTAGTTTTCCAGTGAACATATTTTTCATCATACGGAGCTTTGTGCTGTTTTAATTAAAATATTCATTGGTTTACTTGTTTTATATAGAAAATAGCCATATGGACCGCAAACATATGTGGTTGCTTGAGATAAAATTCTCCTAAATTCAGTGAGCCTTTTGAATTAAACAAACAAATGACTACAAAAATTATTACAGGGTTGCTAGTTCTTTAAAAGGAAGCTTTGTTATTAGGTATTATTAGATCCAATTCAATATTGTACATGAGAACTAATGACACAATACTTCTCATTAGTAAAATATATGAGCCTAAGAAGGCAGTTTATTTTAACTCTTTTTTAGGATATAAAAAAATGTGATCTTCTCCATTGAATGCCCTTGGAAATCTTAGAGTGCAATCCTAATGTATTAAAATCTCCTGCAATTATGGTATAGATTTTAATAGCATATGACTAGTATACATAGTGAATAGCAAATTATAAGTAGCCTCTGTCAAGCAACTATGTAACCTCATTTCCTCTCTGTCCAGCCAAAATTCAATTTTCTAAAAAGCATTGTATCCCAGATTTAACTTAACCCACATAAAGGCGACACACACACAGAGAGAGAGAGAGAGAGAGAGAGAGAGAGAGAGAGAGAGAGAGAGAGAGAGAGAGAGAGAGAGAG
>JANHJO010002476.1:232215-242960 GCA_032468235.1 Pseudoxyrhopus heterurus | reverse complement strand
TTATTGTAAACCGCCCTGAGTCCCTCGGGAGAGGGCGGTATAGAAATCTTATTAAAATAAAATAAAATAAATAAAAAATAAAAATAAAATAAAAATAAAAATAAATTAAACAGATCTAGATTAGACATTGCCCACTCCTAAAACAATGTAGACTAGCCTCCTCATGGTGTGCCCTGGCCAATGTGACTGTCATGGCTAAATAGTCTATACATTCCTCTTGATGGACCTCACCAGGATCTCCCAGCAAGAAGCAGCAACATGAATACTAAAAAAAATGGTGAGAGATTTGTATCTTCAGACTTGCAAGATTCTGTTTATGAAGCTTTACAATAAAGTAGAATTAGCTCATCTAGTTGTATTTCCTATCTGGTTTACCTGGGAGGGCTGATATCCCCAACATAAAGCTCTGGATGTGATCTGTTCCCCCACCCACCCCGAGCATCAACTAGAACCAACCACTGAGGAAGGGTATGAACCAATGAAGCATAGTGCTACTCCTAAACCCCTGCAGCTAATCCAGAAGAATACTGTGGTTAACAGTGTCAAAAGCTCGTGAAAGATCAAGGGGCACTAGGATGGATGTCCCACCCTCTTTCAAAAGCACAACCAGTGCCTTCTGCATATCGTACCCTGGTTTGAAACCACACTGAAATGGGTCCAACAATAACCTCTTGAGGAAGGGACGTACTACTAGCGGGACCATTCCCTCTCAAATAGGCTGAAATCACGCCAACCTGTGATCAGCTCTCAGGCTGCTTTAATAATCTAGGAGCCAGGATCTAACAAATAAGGGGCTTAGCTAACAGACAGAGGACTTGTCTACTTCTTTGGGTGCAACTCAAAGTATAAGATTCATTTCAGATAACAGCACAAAACTCTGCCTGAGCAACTTGACTAGCAACTCTGACTTGCCTAGTCAGGGCTAATCAAATCTTAATGATTTTGTCTGCCAGGTTAATTGATTACTCCTTAGCTAGGTCCTGCAGATGATTCTGTGATCCATCTATCACCAATAGATTGACTAACAGTTACTATAAGAGCAGAGAAATAGTGATATTTTGCAGACCTTATATCTATAATGTTTGTTTGTACTAGTATTCAGCTGGATTCACTTTGTCTTTCTCCAGAGACACTCCAGTTTTTGCTTCTGGTGTTTCACCTACTGGAGCTCTTCAGAAAACCAAGGAGCACCCCAGGATTGGTTTACAGAGAGAGTTTGTATAGGAACAATATGGCCCAATCACATGCCTATTATAGGTTATAGCCAAGGCTTCAGCTGAACTGCCTGACAGGTGTTCAAAAAATCCCCAAGCTCCCTCTGAAAGCCAACAGGGTTCATCAGTCGTGCAAGGAGGGTCAACCTAACTTTCCCCTTCTCCCTCCGGAGGTAGGTGGACCCAGAATGTTAGAGGGCAACCAAAGAGAGTTATGTTCATGGCGATGAACTAATGATAATGTCCTCCAGCACAAGATTACAATGCAACTTCTGTGAGACATTTTTTTTCTATAATTCTGACACAAGGGGGAAAAAACAATTGCTTCTATTGGTAACCTAAGAGCATGAGTGGGTTATATGGGAGTAAACCGTCTTGTAAATAGCTTGACCTTACACCAGGTAAAGTATTACATAATATTATGAGCTTCTCAGATTGGAGTCAGAGAATAGTCAACCTCTATTGAAGCTGTTGAAGATGTGGAATAAGGTGGAAGCTGCAAGAAGTATAACTCAGTAGTTGTATTGCTGCATTCTGAGCCAGTTGCAATTTTTGGACTGCCTTCAGAAGCCATTCCATGAAGAGGTCATTGAATAGTCTACTATTGAGGTTATTAGTAAATGAGTCATCAATTTTGGATTTGTTTCTTATAGTAGGGATGTTAAATAATAAGCATATGTTAGGACTCCCAGGATAGTTCCTAAGAAGTTATGCAGAAACTTCCCAATATTATTTTCTAGCAGGCTGAATATAGAACACTGGACACTGGAAGATCCTTTTAAAAATCAGTCTGTTCCAATGATTTTACAAACAAGGTCCATGTTACTGTTTCTATTATTATAATGGAGAACTTGCCAAGAAAAAAAGAGTGATCATTGGTAGGGTAGGGGTTTTAAAGACAATTAAAAGCCAAGCAAATGAGAGATTTAATATTTATTTGTTATTTCTTTTATTTGCTAAATTTATTTGCTGCTTTCTTGCACAAACAAATCCAAAGACCTTATTTTGCTTTGTGGGGAGGCATACATCAATTACAATCATTACAATGGAATAGGTAGATAGATAGATTGCTTAAAAGGATGAATCCAAGTAGTATTGTCTTCAAAGAATTATACAATTTCCTCACAGTACAACTCAAATGATATTAAGGTGCTGCTCACTGAAGGCTGGATCATCTGCTTGATAAAACTTCCATAGATGTTTCCACTTATGCAATAAGGGAGGAAATCCATAGCTGCTTGTCCTTTGCAAATGCCATGGCAAACTCGGTTCCTATATTAAATTTGGTGGCCTGAATGACTCATTTTAATCACTATTTTTGCATAATACTATTTACTTATTTACTATTTCTGTCTTAATCAAATGAGAAATTTCTTCAGGATTAAATATTTGTGACGTGTTAATGGCAAAAATAAGCCTGAGAACTATTTCAGTTTAATCATATCATTGTTAAAAATCTTACATGCTTAACTCTTACCTGTATACTACTAAACTTCTTTTGTGTGTTTCTTATCTTCAATTAGCCCAAATGGTGCATTGTATCACAAAAATTTTCAAGATACCTCAAATATCTACTAATTTAAACAAGGCATACAAAATCTAGGACTCGTTACAGTACTTTTGTGTAATTTAAATATTAAGGATCCTCACACCAGCTGTGTTCATAAAGTTGTGGTTTCTACAGCATTGCCACAAACATGTGACCATGATTTCCAACATTCTCTGCCAGCTTCCTACGGTATAAGCAGTCAGTGCGGAAGCTGGCAGGAGGTCAGAAGTTGCTCCTATTTCCACTGGGTTTTTTTTTTTGCCTGCCCATTGTCATTTTGTTACTCTGATTAGGGAATCAGGAAATATATCCAAAAGAATCACCCAAGTAATCATGGATTGTCTAGTATATTCTAAAGGTAAATGAAGCTCATCTGTTTGGTAGCAACTTTCTATAGAAAGGGTTTTTTTGGGGGGGGGTAGATTACATATGGATTTGCATCATATTCTGAGATAACTCAGTCTTATCTGTTACTTCTGATAATACTCTGCCTTCTCCACATTTTTTCATCAAGGGCCATTTTTTATCAGTGAAATACCTGGCATATAAACCATACCTTTTAGAGAAAGCAATAAAATTTATAATTGACAGTAAGTCTAATTGTGTGGCTAGAATTGGTTGCTAACTGACTCCCTAACTTCCACACTGTTCCTTTAAATACAAGAGAGTGGCACTAGATCAGATTTCATTTTGCTGTTAAATTCATAAGGCAACTACTGTGTTTATGCGGCAGTAAAGAGTTTCGTTTGAGTGTAAATAGTATGATATACATGTTGTTATCCTAAATTTAATGTTAACTATTACAATTTATTGGATGATCTCTAAAGAGGAGAGAAAAAAATATCTTCCTTCATAGTGATTACTTAAGATTATATTTTTTCTAGATAATTAAATGTTGCACCTGGGAGATGCCATAACATAGTTTGAATCTTGCTTACATAAGCTGTTTTTTTACTAATGGAAAATGGAAAACACTACTCAGTCTAATGTGTTTTACTTGAAACCCCAGGTCTTATCCCCCAGCTGCAGTGATGACATTTTAGTGAAAAAGGACCAGTGTTTAGTTCGTTCTTTTGCAGATTCCAAATTGTGAGTAAATTTTAGACAACATTCCTATATATAGTGGTGAGAATGTGTGTGTATATGTGTGTATAGATGATATATTATAAATAATATATATTATAAATATATACTGATTTTTAACTTAGAAGCAGAAATCAGGAAGAAGAAACTTAAAAGTATTTAATAGGGAACCATTTATTTATCTTACTTCATTTGAGATGATCCTGCGGCAAGTACAACTATTTTGGAAGTCTTACATGTTGGTGACAATTAACAATTACATGCTGTGTAAAATTACAAAGCATGTTTAAGAAGAAGGGCCACTGTAATAATTCATTTTTCTTTTCCATTCCAACTAATGCACCTTATCTTGCAGTCCAACTGACATTTAAGTCAAAATATAGCTCTATAAACCTTGATGGAACGTACATTTTGGGCAATTTGGAAGTATAGCATATGCTTCAGATTAATCTAGCAGAAATACCAGACATATACAATAGGTATCCATACATTTGAAGATAGCTTGTTATAGACAATACTTTCACATGATGGTCTCTTTGTAGACCTTACAGTGTTTTACCACTTTTACAATCAGCATATGTAGCAACAATTTTGCCAGGTGAGTTTTTATACAATTGGAGTTCAAACTTTTGGATATTGGCTTAATCAAAGCCACCAATAAATCTGTGGTAAAATTGGAATTTGAACCCAGATCCATGTTTTGTTGTCTATTCTTTTAGGGCCTGACCTAATGTTGTCTTACAAGGAAGGCAAGCCAAACTAGTAAAATTTAAAGATATTTATTTATTTTAAAATATTTGTATGAACTGTCCATCTTTAAACAACTCTGGGCTCACAGTTTTCTATAAAAACATAGAAAAACTAAAGAAAAAAATGTTTCCTCAATCAGGGGATTCCAACAACTCTCTACAGAGTCCACCACTCTACTTCAGTGCTTTGGTAATGAGCCAGATTTTAGTGGCCTTCCAGAAGACCAAGGGGGTGGGGGCTTTCTGGATTATTGTAGTAAATATATAAGGTAGGGACAGTCATGGAAAAGCAATGACATTGCTTTAGTTATGTATTAGTTAGCTTGTATCACAATTCAATCACACTCTAAGCAGCTTATAAGGACCAGATAAATAATGGCTAGACATAAACAAACAAGATCAGGAGGGTACATGATCCCTATAAAGAGGAAAATACTGTAGGTTCAAATACCATTGCGAAAAATGTCCCATGTGATGTGAATGTGGCCACCTCTACACTCATTCATCATCGGCCCTGATGATTAATAAATTCCATTAATTAATTTGTTTTTAACCATATTTCTATGTTGCTGCAGTCGAAATCTCAGCTTCTGTAGAAAGGGTCAAGTTTATACATGGTTAAAAAAAGCAAGCTCTAAAAAGGTACAAAAGTAGAAATGGCCAAAAGAAAATAAAGATAAATGAGAGTAGAGATGGACACATTCACATCAGGGGAAATTGCTCGGGAACAATTCATTCTTCAAGGATTTCTGAAAGCAAAATGCAAGCAGCTTGATCTTCATGGGGAGGTTGTTCCACAGCATCAGTGCTGCTGTAGTTTCCTGAGCCTGCCCAGTTTCTTTCTAGTCAAGGTAATCAGTTGGGCCAGTATTGATGGGAGCAGATATTTAATTAAAATGTTTTGGTAGATGCCAAACTTAATCTTTCAAAACATGTTTAATATTATCTGTGAGAACATAACCTTACAAAATGTTAAACATTGAAATAACATTTCTCCACAGATCAGAGAAATTTTTAGCATTGACAATACAAGTAGCAGCATTAAAAAAATAGAAGTTAATTAACTTTTTAGGACAAACGTAATGTAAATAATTAATTTTATTGCAGTTATTCAGTAGCAAGAAAGGACGTTGAAGAATTAGATTTTACAAACTCAGAGCTGTCTTCTAATAAAGGTAAATGTTGACATTTGTTAATTAGATTATTAACAAGTTAATTGATTGTGCTGTATATATTTAATTGCCATATGATGTTTTTAACATGAAAGAAAGATGCAATTGAAAGTAATGCCTAATGGTCATTGACAGCCTTGTTTGTGCCCTATTCAATTCTGATTCCAAGAAGCAAAATCACTGAAGCACAGAATTCTGAAATATAGTTACATATGTCACATTTATCATAACAAAATGATAGGTCACCACTGACATATTTTACACAAGAATGTGTAATCACTATTTCAGAGGTGTTTTATAAAGAAAGTTTTCTTAACAAGCTGTAGCAGCTTTGATTTGCCACAGGAATTGAATATTGCCACATTAGAACATTATATGTACAGAGAGGCAAAAGTTATGATGGGCTGATAGCCTTGATAGTCCAACATCCAGACATCTTGCAACAGTCAGTGAATGATAATTTTCACTGGCCCTGCCATAGATACATCAGTAACGAATGAACAAATTGGGGGTATTTTAATGTAATTAGTTTTCTCCAAGATTAATCATCTGGAACATAAATTAACGGCAACAATAAGCCTGAGAAATGTATCAGATTAATCATACAGTTGTTAAAATCTTGCATGCTTAAATCTCACATCTTCTAGAGGTAAATAAAATTCAGCACTGAATTTTATTTACAATCTGAAATCAAAATGGCTAGCAGAGAAGCAGTTAGTAGTGATTTGCAATGATTATGTAATTTATTCCGAATACCTTGATGGGTAATTTTCCTCCCAAGGGGTACAAGAGGCAAGCTCATTCTTCCATTGGAAAACTATTCCTTCTAATTGGAAGATGGACATGCGTGAAATCTTGGAATCCTCCAGCAGTGATGAAGAAGATGGAGGAGAGACAGGAAGTAATGATGATGAAGAAGAAAAAGGAGAGCAAAAAGAGGAAGAAGTAGTGGTAAGCATATTAGCTTTTTTGTTCGATATGTCTTAACCAAATATACAGCCATTGTTATTTATTTCTTATATAATATTGCTCCTCAAATGATTACTTCAAAAACCACAGCCTTCGCTTTCTTCAATCTGGCATTATCCAGATCCTCTGGAAATCCCATGTGCCTCAAAACTCTAGAAATTTTAATCCGATGCATCTGGAGGATATCAAGTTGAAGGAAGTTGAGTGCCTGTTTTCAAAAAGCAAGGTTTATGAGTTCAGTTATGTTTGCCATCAATGATGAACATGAATTAGAAAGCAAAAAAGCAAAAATTGTTGGAAAACCATCTTATTGGTAATGAGCTAGCTTGATGGTACATACTTCCTGATTTCTCCTATTTAACTTTTTCTGCGAGTGCGAGCAGTTTGCAGTCACCAGGAATTTAAATTATCATAGAAAGCTTAATGTAAGCATTTGAGCTTGGACTCCTAATTTGGATTCTTGTCTACAAGTAATTTTGGAAGCTTGCTTGTTGCCAATAATCCATAGTTGCCATGAATTCTTTTGTGCATCTATAACTAACTAGTGAATTATAGAAATAGGAAAAACCTCCAGATTCTTCTATCACTACTCAATTTGAGGAGCTTGGCATCTTCTGAAGAAAGACAATTTTTTGTGCAGTAACAGTGAAAGACATAAGAACAGAAATGTTTTAGTAAACCCTCCAAAGAAGAAATGCTGTGTTTCCCGTACTAAACAAAAATCATGATTACGTGCCTCAAATGAGGTTAGTAAAAGGAATAAGAAACAAGAAACATTCAACCTAGGAAATACCTTTTTGGGAACTACAGAAATATACTACAGAAAACTACAGAAGATACCAGGGCTGTGCAATGCTTCGTATTTAATTATAAAAAGGTGTTTCAGATTTCACGGGGGCACAAATATTTTGTTTTCTGTTTTCTATTTGGAGGTAAGAGTATATTGTATGTAGTTCAGGTAGCTGTGGGGTCTTGGGTGCTCTCTGAACTTGGTTATTTGTTACATTATCCAACTTGGTTAGATGTTACATTATCCAACTAAGTAATACCATCAGTGCCATTAATTAATCAATGCACTGATGAACAAGTTGGGTAATGGGCAAGCAAACAACCAGCTCAGAAAACATCAAGGACTCCACAGTCCTAATAGTGGAACCAAGCAAATCAACCAACAAAGCTCACTTAATTTCCTGTCCCCAAACCCTGAAAGAATAGCCAAAGCTTTAATGAAAGCCAACAAGATAAGAGCTATTTGGATTCCCAGGGAGTTGCTGTTCCATAGGGCAAATACTACATTAGAGAAAGCATGACTGCTAGATCGCATAAGATGAAACGGCTGACTACATGGGACCTAGAGAATGTGTAGCCTCCTGATTCTTGTGGCATGTCTATCAAATAATTTGGCCCTGGGCCTTGCAATATAGGCAAGATTGCCCTACCTTTTGCAGTATTGTAAAGATGTAGCATTTTTAAATCATTTTTTAAAATCTGAAGTAGCTTTAAATACTTGAAAGATTTGCAAGGCTCATATTGTACATCATAAAGTTGCTGACTGTGATATAACTTAAACATGGTATTTTAAAATTGTGCATAGAGTGAAAATATGAACTAAAATAAATCTTATAATAATTAAATCTGAAATTTCTTTATCTGAGGGCATTTTGAGAGACAGCAAGCCAGGGTGTTCAATATCCTTTTCTTAATTGCATTAATTTTTACACCAAGAATTGAGTATTTTCCCTATAATGCACTTCTTTTATCTGAGTAGGTTCTGTATTTACTAATTTTTATATTTTGACTATGTAATCTGTCAGCTTTAAGGCACAATAGGTAAAACAATGTGATTTTTCTTAATACATTTTCTGGGAGTCAAGAATTCAACTTCATGACATGTATATTCTCCTAGATCTTTTTTTCATTTTGCATTCATGATTCTGGCTTTGTACATTTAAATAATACTACTTGGATTTTTCCAGTTTTTCTTATTAAAGAAAAATGTACCATAATTTTTATATGTAATATCTTGGTGAAGAAGTATGATTCTTTTGATTTTATCTAGACTTTTAACCTGTTTAATATTTTTCATAGCTGGATTCTTTTCACTATATAGTACTATGAAAAGTAATTTTGCCAAATGTAATTTACATTATTTTTTTCTCTCCTCTCTTGGGTACTGACTGAACTTGCCAGGATTTGAATGCTTAGTAGGCTTAGGTCTAGTTAAAATAACACTTAGTATTAGTATTATAATTTTATCTCATTTTTTTAAACATCCCAGAAGGTGTCAGCTCCTCAGTACTGCTTCAGTTCTGTTGCTAGGAAAACTGCATGAGCAAGTTAATGAAATTAGAAGCTGTAGGACCTGACTTTAGAAAGGAGAGTTTACTTTTTTAAAGGTCAAAAGACAGAGGCCTCTGAAGAAAATTTATTCATTGTAATATTTATTTATTTATTTGTTTGTTGGAATTTCTATGCCGCCCCATTCCCAGAGGACTCCGGGCGGCTCACAACGTATAGTATGAAGACTGTAATAAGTTATATAGTGTGAACATGATTGTAGTATCATTTGTGCCAAAATGTCACATTGTCATATCCTCTACGGCAAGGAGCTGAAAATATTGAAACGGATATATGGTAACCTGACTACTTTTTTTGAACAGTTGGTCACTGATTAGGAAAATGATGCGGGTTTTTTGTGTTGTAACCCAATGGAATGTTGTCTGAGTGTTGAAATCGTTTACCACAAAGTATCAAGGCATATTCTTCCATGCCTGGCCTTCTTAGAAATGCAGAACTACTTATTGGAGGAAGAAACCAAGAAGTCCTGTTACATATGGTATATAACAATACCATCACAAATTTTATATATAGTACTGTACAGTCTACATCATTTGGAAAACCTCGTTGTTAATTGCATACAATTAATTACATTAAGAAATTTTTGTATGTGGCAGACCAGAATTTGCTAAAATATATTTTGATTGAGAGAGCAAATAAGAATTATTGGTTCAGATGACAACCAGTTAAATATACCTTGGATGAGTATATCCGTAGTTTATTAGCCATATTTGCTAACATACTAGCTAGTGAGATGGACCAATAGACTGCTAAATTGCAGTCTAAACTACATGATACATCATGTATATGATCTGAATATGTTCACTGTGTTAATATTCTGTGTGTTAGGTATACAAGTTTTTAGAAGAAAATAGCATCAATTACTTCCACAAAGTGTGTTACACAAATAGGATAAATAGTACATTTTTTTTTCATAAAAACCCTCACATTGATCATTCTAATTCAAAACTCACTTGGCTATAATGCATGTGAGAGTTTATGTCTTATCCTCCGCACCTTCATATGGAAGATGAGATCAAATTACTTGCTTTCACATTAATATTTAGTATTCAGAAAACAGATTTTACTCTCTATAACCATGACTACAGAATGAACTTCTGATTTAAAAAGGAAAACTACTGTGGTGCCTTCTTACATCTCATGAATCCTGAGTTTAAAGTGTAAGATCTGATCACTACTGGTTAAACTTAATCTCCTTCCATTTCTGGAAAAAGTGATAGCGCTTGTGAAGAGCTTTTAAATCCCAATTTAAAAGTGACTTTCTATTCTTTAGGTTTGTGATAGTGGTAGTCAGCAAAGATTTATTATTTCTATGCTTGTTTCTAGTGTGTCACTTCCCCCACAAAAAAACCCTCCCATGATATTTAAAGGCACCTGGCAGGTGAACATTGTTGTATTCCCTTTCTTTCTTTACACCATAGAGTTTATCTAATCTTGTGTAGATATGTTTTGGGACTGGAACTTCTAGGGTGAGGGTGAAGAACTATGTGAATAGCTGTTGCAACCCATCCTGAGGGTATTTGGAAAATCTGCTCTCTACATCCTTTTTGAGTTTTGTAATGCATATAGGGAAGCTGTTGTTGTTGTTGTTAGTTGCGAAGTCGTGTCCGACCCATCGCGACTCCATGGACAATGTTCCTCCAGGCCTTCC
>JANHJO010002476.1:189019-199479 GCA_032468235.1 Pseudoxyrhopus heterurus | reverse complement strand
AACAGACTTAGGCTCAACCCTGACAAGACTGAGTGGCTTTGGATCCCATCCTCCCGGGGTCCAGGTGATTGTCCATCATTGATTCTGAATGGGGAGACACTGACCCCCTCAGAATGGGTGCGCAACTTGGGTGTCCTACTGGATCCGCAGCTGAAATTAGACCATTATTTGACAGCTGTGGCCAAGGGGACCTTCCACAGTTTCACCTAGTGCGCCAGCTGCACCCCTTCCTGGACCGGGAGGCAGTTCTTACAGTCACTCATGCCCTCATCACCTTGAGGTTAGATTACTGCAATTCGCTCCGCATGGGGCTACCCTTGAAAACCATTCGGAAGCTTCAACTTGTCCAGAATGCGGCTGCGCGGGTGGTTATGGGTGTACCTCATTACACTCATGTAATACTACTCTTGCGTGAGCTGCACTGGCTCCCAGTAGGCTTCCAGGTGCAATTCAAGGTGCTGATTATGATCTTTAAAACATGGCTTAGGACTGGGTTACTTGCAGAACCGCCTTCTACCACCGTATGCCTACCAGCGCCCCGTTAGGTCCCAAGGAATTGGCCTCCTACAGGTCCCATCGACTAAACAATGTCGGTTGGTGGGCCCTCGGGGGAGAGCCTTGTCTGTGGCTGTACCGACCCTCTGAAACCAACTGCCCCAGGGATTCGGATCATCCCTGACCTGCTGACCTTCCGCTGAGCGCTTAAGACCTGGTTATGCCAATGGGCTTGGGGCTAGGGATTCTACCCAAGGTGGGATTTTAATGTTTTTTAATATTTAAATAGTTTAATGTTTGATTTTAGCTGTTGTAAGCTGCCCGGAGTCCTTCGGGAATGGGGCGGCCTATAAATTTTAAAAATAAATAAATAAGTAAAATATTTAAGATATAAAAGACTTCGCATCAGGACAATTGCTGAATTACAGAATAATCTAGATTGTTTTATTGGGTATATTTTACAACAATCCAGTCCTAGAATTATAGAAATAATTCACAAGGCAAAATGCCTCAGTTTTTAAATATGGTGAATAAAGAGATATAGCTTTATGCCTGTTCTGCCTAGTTAACAGTTCCACTGGTGGTCTACAACCTCGTTTTTTTTTTTTTTATAAATCATATGGGTCAGGAATTTATACACATACTATGAAAAAGAAACTATGACGGACATGTTGGTGATTATTATTTTGGAAACTCATAGTAAGCTTGTCATCTGAAATTCTTGTACAGAATACATTGCAGGGAGGTTTTCTTTTGGCTACTTATTTTTAAGGTAAAAGTTGCAGGTAGAGAGGATGTAATTGCTGGTCATTTTACTCACCTTTGCTTCACTTGTAGTAATTAGTATAATTTTATCACATTGCAGCATGGTAGACAGCAGAAGGTTAAATCAATGTTTAGGGTTAGATGCAGAATGCAAATTGTAGGTGCATATAATATAAATGATTGAACTGGTTTTAAGAATGATGGATTGAATTTTAGGAATATGAATTAATTACAGGAGAGCAGAAGAAGAGTGTTGAGCACCTCATCAATGCCATTTCTGTGTGCGCACAGCCAAACCAGCTAATGCAAGTTTTGGAGCAAACTCTACCTCCACAAGTATTTGAAATGCTTCTGCACAGTATCCCATGTACTATTCAAGTAGGTAAATTTTAAACTTTTTAAACATTAATGAATGCAGTAGAATCATTTTCAAAACCCCTGCTGTTCAAATGTAGAACAGCATTTTATATTCATGGCTCATAAAAGGCCCTAACATAATCTGCAAAATTTAGAATTCATTAATTCCAAAATCAAACACACAACTTCCGGTAGCAGCTAAGTTTTTTTTAAAAAAAGAATTCAACAAGAAGTTATTTCTATGCAACAGCATAAACTCTTGGGTTTTTTTTCCTGGAAAAAGGAAATTCTTTCAGGCTTCCTATTCTTTGTAGAGTAGTAAGATTTCAAAGCTGCTTCATTTTTCTGGGAAAAAGTTAAATTAAACTTTTCTAATGATTTTAAAAAACAGCAATATATTAAATTAAATTAAATTAATACTCCCCTCTCACAATCATCAGGCTCACACAACAAGCTAGGCTAAACAAAAATGGAACTGTGTATTTAAAGTGAAAACTGAGCTACTATTTTATGCTGTATGAACCTGTGCATCCCATTAAATGATAGATCAATTTATTTACTTAGGTATAGCATGTGAATGCAAGAATCACATTTGTTAACCTGGTGGGTAGCATATTATATCAACTACACCACATTGTTTCCAATGATCTACCATTCAAGTTGCTAAGCTGGTCCATGATTGTTAACTTAATTGTTAAACCTGGTCCATAATTGTTAACAAGCCGCCCGGAGTCCTCCGGGAGTGGGGCGGCATATAAATATCAACAATCAATCAATCAATAAATAATAAACTTATTATTCTTCGACTTCATATGTCTCTAAATTATTCCCTAGACCATTGAAGGTAATCTCTTAAGTAAGTTAGAATGTTGGGGTCAGAGGAAAAATAAGACCTGCAAACATCCATGGAAAGTGGGAGTTAAAATTTGTTATCTACCAATATAAATATCTTCTTAGAATATAGTTTTTAGAAAATCAAAAAGTTCAATATGTAAGTGCATTATTACTCTATTTCTCTCCATTTACTAGCGATTTGAGCCAGCTGTGAGCCAGCAGAATGTTGGAGATGAGTGAGAATGCAGTGTTACACAAGGCTTTTCTTAAGAGAGTACCTAATGACTGTTGATAATTCCAAAAAACTTCTCAAAAGCAACAGTAATTCTTATCTCTTTTACTTTGATTAAATAAAAAATAAAGCTTGTCTTAGACACTTTTACATATAATTTTGGACAACGCATTTTCTTTTAAAATGAATAATCACTGTGTTAGAAAGAATAAAAAATAAAATGTGTTTTTGTTCCTTATCTGTAACCGATTAACATGTAGAACCAGCCCATCTTTCCAGAAAAGATGGAATCAACATCATTCCTGCAGTTTACAGTAAAAGACAATCTTGAAAAAAAGCTCCATAAACTCCATGGCTGTTCAATCCCAACTGTAGACCAGATATTTTGAGACAACTGAATCATTCTTTAAGCAATCCCATTTTGAGCTGGTGGTAGGTGTTGCCAGAATAGCAGTAGACACCAGGCATCCTCACATCTAGTGTAGGCAATGCTGGCACTCCTTCATGTGGGACAATCTGCTGTTTTCTAGCGGGGCTGGCTGAGAAGTCCTGCTTTGGCAGCCAATGCTTCATTCTGCTGAATATGATACTCCTGAAATCTCATAGATATCCTCTGGGTCATTTTTAAATACTTCTGTAAACAGTGTTCTGAACAAGTTATCTGTATAAGGAAAAAACAGGAGGAACTTACTTGTCATTCAGTTTTTTAATATGCAAAGTATTTTAAAATGCTCTTATACTTTTACACACATATATACATGCATTACTTTTCATAAACTCTCATCCCAGGGCATCTGATGTTACATTTAAACATCTATAGAAACTACATTAAAAACTTCATAAAACGTTAGATATAAGCAGAACTTGCTCAACACTTCCCTTTTGAGCTTGCTATAATGATAATTTAACACTATCAGTGTTTTCAAAACAAATTATGAAAATTGAGCCATTAGAATCTCTTTAATTTTAAGACACTAAAATACTGGTGTCTAATGCTGCTTAACATACTTTTCCTTCATTTCTAGTGACAAATGATCAGGTGTATTACTATGAAGAATTTTGAACTTTTAGCTTTTATCTAACAATAGAAAGTAATTGCATATATCATATTTTTATTTAAAATCTATTCCAATATTAAAATAAGTGGGAGATTTGGACAGGTCACTGTGTCTATCTCTGTTACTACCAGATTGGATTATGATGATTTTTCTTTTTTTGCACTGAGGAAAAACAATTCCAGTACTTAAAGTAATTGTTCTCTTGGATTCTAGGTAGAGAGTGTCCTGCTGCTATATATAATGACAGCTGCTAGCTTGTATGATTGTAACAAAAGAACCTGAAAATTCCCGGGGAATAATCTATATCACTGGTTATTAACAAGGAATTCAATTTATTTTAACAGAAGTAGAATTCAAATTAAGAGGCAAAAAAATTGCACTAATACTGCAAGATTTCTAACTTTGCTGATCCCCATTAGATAGAGCTAGCTATGTTCAATACACTTCTAGTAATTTGGAGAAGGAGGATACAAGAAAATACAGAAGACAGAAAAAGATTAATCTTCCAAAAGCAGCATTCTACTTGTACAATAGATTTAATCTATTGACAACTAAATAGAATAACTATATTCATTGGCACACCATCTGTCCTGAGTTTGACCCAACTTTTTAATTAACATCTAGAAGAGGCTGCTTAGACAAGCGAACTGTTCTTATTTACTTTTGCAACTTGTGAGACAAGCTTCCCATTCTAACTCTATTAGATAGAGGTAGTCCTCGCTTAACAACCACAATTAGGAACAGAATCTTGAGCAATGAACAAAGCACTTGTTAAATGAGACATCCTGTGACTGCATTCCCAGCCCTCTTAATAGTGTTCATTAAAAGAAAGCCAGTTGGTCCAGTGATTAAGGTACCAGGCTAGAAAAGCAGGAGATCATGAGTTCTAGTTCTTCTTTAGCCATGAAAGCCAGTTGGGTGATCTTGGGCCAGTCACTTTCTTTCAGCCCCACTCACCTCAGAGGGGTGTTGTTGTGGGGATAATAGGAAGAGGAAGGTGTGTTGGATAAGTCAAGGACTATGTGTAATTACTTCCCACATTTGACTTTGTTTGATGCCCAGTACCTGGTAGACTCCTAATATGTAATATTCCATGCTGATGCCTAAACTAAGCGACTCCAGGGCTGAAAGAGGTATTGATATAATTTATATGTCATAAGATATAAGATTTGCCCAATGAAAGCAAGCTCTTTGTGACTCAATTTCATGGAATTTCTTTCCTGCTGTTTTGACTCACTGTAGGAGTTGTGAGAGAAATCTCTGTAACATGATGGATTTTCATTAATAAACTGTTACTATTAACTGTAATTATATAGCATGGCAAAACCATCATTTCCCAGAAATATCTTATCTTGCCTGAATCGGAAAATTGGAATTGAATTGGTAATTGGATTCTGGATTAGGGTAAATCATCAATTTGATCCAAGAGGGATATTTTTACATTTGCTGCTCTAATTAAAGTCTGATTATTGTTGATGTTTTAGCACTAATTCATTTATCTTTCCCTCATCGTACTGCAACTTTCTAGCTGACATTAATTTCTTATCAGTTATAATCCAAAATATATAAAATAAGTCACATACTTCTTCTGGCTTCACTTCTCGGCTAGTGAAATCTTTCACACAATCTAGGAAGCAGGTTTCTGTTAGTTTGTTGTATGTTCCAAGAAATTCCTTAAACTGTGAATAAATAAATAGATATTCAGACTTGGCTGTGCCCATTCTTCACAGGAAATAAATATGAAGGACAGATTGAGAAGAAGTAACATCCATAAAAGTAAGGGCACTTGAGTAGTATCAAGTATGTACTTGTTTTGAACTGATAAATGCATTTAATACAGATATTAACCTTAGCTTTCTTTCTAGGGAAGGCTATTCAAATGTCAAATTATGTGGTAATACGAACATTCAAAAGCACGCAAAGACAAACATTCAAAAATGATAACCGAATTTACCTGCTTGATCTGATCTGATTCTGATATTTGTCCAGCCATGTTTTAATTCTGAGGCAACTGCCACCTATGCAGAAAGCAAGATATCTAAGTCAATGTTTATTCAAAAACATTTTTCAATTCAATACTTTGCTGTTTACCTCTTTATTGTTTTTAAGGAGGAAGAGCACAGAAGAATACAAAGGCCCATTGGTCATTCTAATGCTGCTCTGTGAAACAGAATTCACAACGGAATTCTTCAGTCTGTAATTTATACATCTCTTTTTAACCAGCAGTGTTTAATATATATTTTCTTACAATAACAGAATCTATTTGGTGGAACCAATTATCCAGACATGTGATGGTATCATTGGGTATATTTATATTCCAGCAGAAGCTAACCAGCCATTTCTTAGAGGTATTTCAATTTGGATTCTACATAATGCATAAATTCTGTCTCCAGTATTTTAATCACACAAAATTCAAGTTATACAAACTGAAGGGACTTCATAACACATGACAAAATACTTTTGTGGATTTCGCCTTTGAAAGAAAATACACATTGCAATCTAGAGATAACCCTTTAAATCTCTATTTCTGTTTCCGCTGTAGAAAGAGGATTTCTGATCAGACAGGCATTTGGGTGAATCCAACAGGATTTTGTAAAACTAGGGCTGACAGCCTCTTTTTTTACTGCTATATTTAAATTATTATACTTTTAATATAGTGCTGATCAAATGCTGATGGCCTTTATAATACTAATTCTCTAATCACATTCCAGTCTCCTGGGTATAGAATTTTGAATGAGCCTTAGATCTCAATGGTGCCTAGGAAAGAGTTTGATGGATTGTCAAGGTCATGATGAAAGCTTGTACATCTTCTCTTTCCCCAGAAGCGCTAGAACATACGGAGAAACTCAGAAGCCCAACCTCAAATCTCTCTTTTATCACTGCAGTCCAATGATCAGAAATGGAAGCAAACGAAGCTTGCCCTCGGTGATTTTATTCATTCATTCATTCAAAAAAAAAATAGCTTTACTATCCCACTGACTTTCTCCAGGGAGACTTGGTAAAGGGGGGGACAACAGCAACCTTTAACAGATGCAACCCTACCGAATGCACAACAAATTCTTACTTTTATTCTTCGTTTCCTTGCTTCCTTCCACACTTTTGTTTAAGGCAAATACCAACTCCCCACAACACGAGTGCTTCCCTTTCGTTCGCCTCCACTTACATACCTCGTGGCGGTGGACACGAATCAGCGACGGCGGAGCTGTCAGGCAGGTTTACCTACCGTAGCAACCACCAAATGTGCGCGACACTGTAAAATGTCCCCTTCCTCTCATCTAGGCGTTCCTATTGCTTACAAAGGCTGTTTTGCTCTCACTTTCACTTGGTAAAGGCGGCAAATCAGGAAGCGATATATAGAACGGAATAGCTCTATAAATAGGGCATGTGAGTGGAGGAACCACTCGTGTAGAAAATTGTTTCTACCCGGAAAATTACCATAACTGAACTGGGGAAGCGAGGGGGGGAAAAAAGGGTACCGCGAATAGGAAGAGGAGAAAGGCGGATTTTGCGAGGCATGCGCAGTGTCTTCCGCTCCTACCTAGCAAAAGTTCCAGCTGCACATGCGCATTCTTTACTCAGGCAGCTTCCTCCTCTCCCTTAGGAGGAAGAGGTTGGGCTTCGTTTGTCAGTTTGGAAGCGGCGGGAGCTGCTGCTGTAAGTGGTTGTTGTGACTATGACAACCAGCGTTTCTAATGGCTGATTGTCGGACGATCTACAAAGACTTATATACGGGAAGAAAAGTGTAGGGAAGTCGGGTCCCCAATGGGGATGAAAGGTGAGGGGAGATTGAAAGCTATGGCGAGGTAAAGCTCGGAAGATCTTTTTCCCCCACTTCCCCCCTAGCTTATGGGTTAGTTGTGGTTTCCTTATCTTCTGAACAAAAGCAAAACACACCGTCTTATATCCAGCTTAGTCTTAATCATACTGCTTTATGTAATTTGGACAGCTGGAAGTAATGGTACACCGTTTACTATGTTGTAAGGGAAGACTGTAGATTCTCAGTCATCCAGGTCATGGTTGTCCCAAAGGTGCTTTTTCAGGAGGCAACTGGACTTTTCGTTTTTTCTTTGAAGACATCTTGCTTCTCATGAAAGAAGCTTCTTCAGCTCTGACAGGATAGTGGGGAATGGAAGGATTTATACTCCTTGGAGACAACTGGTCAGTTTGCATCCTTTTGGAGACAACTGGTCATTTGCATCCTTTTAGAGGGTCGTTGAAGCAGTTGGAGATTTATCTGTGTCCTCAAGGTCACCTGAGTAATGCTCCTGATTCCTGTAGCCTGCAATTTTTTTCCCTTCTGGAAATCTATTCCTACCCCACACTATTCAAAGGGTGTTAATGCCAAATTGTATAGCTAAAAGTCTGCAGATTGGGAAGATTTTCCTTTCTCCGCTTATTTGTACCAAAACTGGCTCAGAGCTGCTGGGCATAGAATGCAAAGAAAACCAGACAGTATTCATGGTTTGAAGGCCTCTGTATCCATAATATAATGTACTGGAACTGTAGCTTGCAGCTACAAAAATTATTCTTTAGTAGCAGATATACAGTAAGTGTCTTAAGAAAGCTTGAGATGAATGAATAGATGCTTTTCTCGGGAACAAGCATGTATGCATTTATCTCAAGCTTTGCTATGACACTTATATCTGCTACTAAAGAATAATTTAGATGGATGCTAGCTATTTTTAGAGTGTTTTTTGTTATAGATTGTTTCAGTGTCTAGAATTCATAAATAGCATCTTTAGATAGCATCTTTAATGTTAAGGAAATGAACTGCTTCCTGCAGCTTATGAGTTTGCAAGGAATTTCGGTAGGGAATATGTAGGGAATGCTTGCTTTTTGTAAATCTCTTTGGAAAAAATGAAGATATTCAGAAATAGAAACAGTTACACTATTTCATCTGTGTATGAATATTAAAACCATGTTAACTTTATTTTTTATTTTAGGATGTAGGAATGCAAGGAGGGCATCATAAAACCAGGTTTTCTCTGCAGGCAAGTTGGCTGTAGAATGTTGTTTAGGGTGGCTCCAGATTTCTTTAATCAGAGTATATTTAAGCAGAACTTCTTGCTCTCTGTAAGAGTGGTATGCTGCATATGTCTTTCTGCTACAGTTCATGGTGATGATTACCTTTTGATAGAGCAGCAGAGTTCATTTCAGTTGAATCTGTTTCACTTCTTCCTTTTTCCTCCCTTGTTATATTTAAAACACTGTGTCATCTATTTAGTGTTGTGATTATTTAACAGAAACACAGCCTGATGGATATGATGTGGGCTACTAAAGGAAGTGGAAGACACAACTAGCTCAGGCAAAGATTTTTTGGCCAGCCTCACTGCCAGTAATTTTCTCATTTATTCCACCAGTGTTCGCATGAAAAATAAATCCCTTGGTGTTCGGGCAGCACCTGCTAGCAGCAAGTCTGATGTCTGTGCTAGGAAAAAATTGACTATTTCAGTGAAGAAACTTAAAGAAGTGACTCCACTCAGTCGTCCAGGATGTCCAGCATCCGTTAATGATGATGCAGCTTATATACCATCAGTACTGCTGGCAAACAAAACTGTACATCATAAATCAAGAACAGTATCTTCTGGATACGCTGCAGGGGGTATATTTAATACTGTTTTTAATTTTCTGAAACTTAGTAGTCTGCATCTTATTTGTATGAAAACTTCAAGTATCAAATTATACTATAGATATCTGCAGCATTTTAACTGAGGCTATAACTAGTAGGAATTTAACACTTCAAGTAAAGTCAAGCTTGCATGATAATATTTAATGACACATTAATGGAACACCTACTTGTTTATTAGACTTATAAAACATTTCACTCCAACATGTTTCCTGGTTCCTGATTGCATGACTGTTTTCTGTTAAATTGATAGCATATGTGGGACATTCTGTAACTTTTGTGGTTGTATATCGGTACTGGCATCAGCATATTAATAGTCTGTGTTGACAATATGCTCCGTATATTCAATTCCTTCCTTTTCCTTTGTTTAAGTGCTATTCTACAATTATCTTGATTTGTTGTGTACTTTTTGAATAGCAGAAATAAAAGTTATGCTAGGATGATATTAGAAAATTTTCCATGCGTAAATTAATTCTCATACAGATAATTACTATGCATACTTTTTTCTAGGTCTTGTGAGCAAGCTTGCTGGTACAGACCCAGAACAGTTAGCATTACCTGAAAAAGATGCACAGTCTTCATGTCTTTCCTCAGAGGTAGGCTTAGTAGTGTTCTGAACATTTCATATATTCATTGATACTTTCTCTATTTGCCTCTCAGAAATCAAAACATTTCCTGTATTAACTCAGGAGAGGCAATTTGCTTTCTCCATTTCAACTGTCATGGAAAATCACTGGGCTTTAAAACTGTCTCCAGCCTCCTTCCTTATCACACTCAATTTACAATCATATTACCATAAGAAATGAATTGTTTATTTTTTGCTTTCCTTGTTCTCTTCCTTCTTTCCTTGGTTGCCTTTGAAATTTAGATACATGCAATAAACCAAAGCTATTTACCTTGCATATATAAAATCTGTAATCTGTTTCAGCTCTGGAGATAAGTTATAAGCCTTAGTAGCTCACATTTTGAACTCTGGTGCTGGAGAAGACTCTTGTGAGTCCCTTGGACTGCAAGGCGAACAAACCGGTCAGTCTTAGAGGAGATCAATCCTGACTGCTCTTTAGAAGGCCAGATCCTGAAGATGAAACTGAAA
>JANHJO010002471.1:85760-96205 GCA_032468235.1 Pseudoxyrhopus heterurus | reverse complement strand
TTTCTTGGCTGCAGTCCCCGTCTGCATTGATCTTGGAGCCCAGGAAAATAAAATCTGTCACTACCTCCATTTCTTCCTCATCTATTTGCCAGGAATTGAGAGGGCCAGATGCCATATTTTGAAAGTCTCATTCTATTCTGTTTTGGTTTGTAATCTGTTTATGTTTTGGAATCATAACTACCAAGCTCTCTATTAATACTGGGATAACAACACACCACTATATGATCCATGGGATGCTCATGCTAACCAAGTCATACAATTGATGCTCTCATGTAAGTACAGTAGGTACATGCGACAGAAAGAACATCCATAAAACATTGTGTTTGATTTTACAAAGAGGTTTTAATAAAGACGAGTGATATGCTAGAATACGCTGCTCACTGTCAGTTTGAGGAAGGATCTGGTATAGTGGTTAAGGTGTTGAAGTACGACTAGGAAGACAGTGAGTGTAGCGTTCTCTTAGACCTAGAAGTTATCACTTTGAGTTGTGCAAAATACAGACAGAATAAAAATCCAATAAATAAATAAATAAATAAATGCAACTTCTACTTTACATGGTGATTGAAACAGAACTGAAAAGCATACTCAAATGGATATTTACATCAGTACTTTCTATAATTTGTGTGCCTTTTTCCATGAACTTTTTTTTAATGACCATGACCTTATGTTATTTTACAATATAGCTTTTTCTTTTCCCCTGGGATTTCTTTCGTCCTAATATGTAAAATTTTCATTTGTGCGTTCTTCTTAAACTGTAAAATTTCATTTGTGTATTTTTGAGTAATAAAGTTCATTACAATGGTCACACAAGCAGACATATGCAACAAGCAGAAATGTTTTGGGTAGGTTTCAGCATATAGTTCTGAGACAACAAATTTATTAACTTGAATTTGTGTTTAGTTTTAATTTACCGTATATACTCGAGTATAAGCCGAGTTTTTCAGCACTAAAACGGTGCTGAAAAAATCACCCTCGGCTTATACTCGAGTCAACTAATTTCCGGGGCTAAATTGATGTGTGCGCAGCGTGCGCCAAACACACGCTGTGCGTGCTTCAATTTAGCCCCCCAAATCAGCTGATTTAGCTAAATCGGCCCGTTTTCAGGCTGAGATTGATGCGGACGCAGCGAGTGCTACGTGCACATCAATTTGGGCCCGAAAGCAGGCCGATTTAGCTACCGGTTTGCCCGAACCGGTAGCTAAATTTAGCTAAATCGGCTGGTTTCTGGGCCCAAATTGATGCATGTGCAGCATGCACTGCACGCGCATTACCTTAGATCCGAAAATCAGCTGATAATCAGCTGATTTTCGGGCCTAAATTGCTGATCGGCTTTTACTCGGGTCAATAATTTTACCAGGTTTTCCTGGGTAAAATTAGGACCTTGGCTTATACTCGAGTCAGCTTATACTCGAGTATATACAGTAATTAACCTTTCTCATACAGAGGGGATTTTTATATTTCTAGAAAATTGTATCAAAATGTGCACATTTCTTTGTCTCTCCTTCCCCATTTGATTTCTTTACTTACTTGGCTTCCTTTAGAAGTTTTTTTATTTTAAAGTTTGAATTTAGGGATAGAAAAGACAGCACATACCACTTTATTTCAGTGTATAACCAGAACCGGATTATTATAAAACATCTGAAAGCCACTTTTTGCAATTCAGAATAGATTTCTTTTTTTTTTTTACTGAATTTATGTCTTTCCCATGGCCCAATGTTTCAAGGAAATAAATAAATAAATAAAAACCAAAGTACTGCAGTCAGCCCATATTATAGTCATGTATAGCATATACCATATTGGATTATTTACTTTGCTCTTGAGATGTTTAATTACTTATTTCTTCACTAACATAAGGGGCCTAGTATTGTAATTTATAGCACTCAATTCAATTTGCAAAAGCAAGGGTTCAGGTAAGTAAGTTGTCACCTGACCGCTTGCTAAATGTCTTTGGACATTTCTTTTTTACATGAACTTATCTGCTACGTATTATCAATAACTTCTCTCTTTCTCCAACAAATTGTATTTGTTACAATTTTATAAGAACCTCGTGAGAACCCTGGAAACTGGAAAACACTCAAGGGAATCTTGATGAGTTACTTCAAAAAATTTTTTCGTGTATGCCAAAAAAAATTTACTGCAATTTCTCAGCTGTTCATTTCAAAATGATGGTGTTTCTGAGCTGGCAAAGGGTGTGATGTTACTGTATTACACATCTTTCTGTCATGATGTCTTCCTTGTGGAAAAGTTGAAAGCCAGAGAAGCTACAAAACCATAGGAGAGCTATTTGAAAAAAGAAAGACAGGAGGGGTCTATCATCCTTCTGTCACCTTCTAACTTAAGTAGTGAATGAATGCCACACCCAGTCTTGAGAATTTCACCAACATTCTTTTCACACTTGACCTCATTTAGAATAGAAATTTTCTTTGATCAGCTGGGATGAGGAGTAGAGAAAAATAGTTCCACATACCATTCATTTCCTCTACTTTTTTAAATTCCCTTTAGAATTAATCTAGACAATATATTAAAGACCTAAAGGTAAAGGTACCCTCGCACATATGTGCTAGTCGTTCCTGACTCTAGGGGGAGGTGCTCATCTCCATTTCAAAGCCAAAGAGCCAGCACTGTCTGAAGACATCTCCGTGGTCATGTGGCCCGCATAACTAAATGCCGAAGGCGCATGGAAAGCTGTTACCTTCCCACCAAAGGTGGTCCCTATTTTTCTACTTGCATTTTTACATGCTTTGGAACTGCTAGGTTGGCAGAAGCTGGGACAAGTAATGGGAGCTCAGTCCGTTACACGGCGCTAGGGATTCAAACCACCGAACTGCCGACCTTTCTGATCAACAGCTCAGCATCTTAGCCACTGAGCCACCACGTCCCTTTCGATAGCATTATCACCTACCAATATATTTTACCGACCTACTCAATGAAATTCCCTTTTTAAACAATGCTGATGATAACATCATATCCTACTTTAGCAACTGTTAACTTAGTTTGACAAATAAACTTCAGTAATTAACTTGACATGAAATACAGATGTCAGATTTATTTACATGGTATTAACCTTTGCACTTGACTTGATTTAAAACAAGCCCCTGGGTAGAAGATTTCTTTGATTAGCTAGTAGAAGGCGGCTGTTGCTGGGATGTCTATTCCCACACATGCTGATACTTCAAAGAGAAATGTGGACTGATTCAGCCAAATTTGCATCCTGAGTTGAACTGATGCATTTTGAATAAAATCTGATTTAATAATAAAAATAAAAACTTTGGCAACCTAAACTAAATACAGGCTTTCTGTTGTATTATTCTATGTACATTTTGAAATGAAGTCTCTATTTGTTTTTTGCATTTCCTTAAATGGAAACAGGCTGAAAGGAAGGAAGAAAAGAGATTTTAATGGATGATAACTCTTTTATTTTGCGCTTTCCATCCATAGAATTTTGAGGTAGGGAAGTATGATCTTTTGCAAGTTTTTTTTTTTGCCTGTCTGTCCTGAACTCTAAATTTGGAGAGATTCAGTATATTTAAGTATGGCTTGTGTATCATCCTGATATTTTACTGTTCCACCTATTTCCCTAACTTATTCTTAGTCTGATTCCCAGACTTTGACCTTAAGATCTTCCCCTTCCATTTCAGTTGGCTTATTCATATCTTCAATCCCTTGTTGCTATCATTTGGTAGTATACCAGTTGCCTTGTTAGAATTTAGTTGTGTAAGAACATGTTCTTTTCCTCTCAAATTCCTTTCCATTAGCAAATGTAGTTTGACAATTTTTACTTTGAAAGGTATTCTCATTTTGTGGATAGGGACAGGTCATGAGGAAGACCCTCAAAGAAGATAACATCTAAATATATATTTGCAGTGGTGTGGAATCAGGAACATTTATATTACTACTAAAACCTCTAACTTCAGGGGATTTGATAATCAAATTTACAAGCTGTGAAATTTACAAGCTCCTCAAGGAAGATTAAATCAATTTATCATACAAAAAGATGGGATCTCTGATGTTCACACTTTGGATACTTTCCTTCCTGAAGTTACGGATAATAAACCAAAGAATGATTTATGCAAGAAAAGAGAACACCTACTATCTCATCTCACTAGGTCTAGAGAAATGTAACAAGACTCTCCAAAAGCTGTGGTTGCCATGCCCAGCATTTCACTGGTGAAAATACAGAGAGCTAACCACTTGTAAACTTGTAAATACAATGAGTTGGGTGAAGGTGATTTTTGAAAAGGCTGCTTATAGAGGTTCCAGGCATCATTTCCTAGATTCAACAGTTAAATGCCCACATTTTTCTTTTCAATCATCTATTGGGAATATAGATCTGGCCAAAAATCCTCTTCCTGTACTGGTAACATTTATAAAGACCAAGCTTAGGTATGCTCATTAAGATTTGTTAACAAGGAATGTTTGACTCCTCAATGAATGAACATCTCTGGAAATCTTTAGCCATTTCTTAAGGCTGTGTACTTTTACCATAAGCATAAAACAAATATATTGTTTTAACCTGGTGATCAGAGCAACTAGAGGTTCCCATTTGCACCTTCTACCAAATTTCTTTCCCGTATCCACTTCCTAGGATTGCCTGAGACCAAGGGATAATTAAATAGGGCAAGAGCCATGGTGGCTCAGTGATTAGAATGCAGTATTGCAGGCTAACTCTACCTACTGCCAAGAATTCAATCCTGACCAGCTCAAGGTTGACTCAGCCTTCCATCTTTCCGAGGTTGGTAAAATGACGACCCAGATTGTTGAGGGCAATATACTGACTCTCTAAACTGCTTAGGGAGGGCTGTAAAGCACTATGAAGTGGTATATAACTGATATGCTACTTCTATGCCTACTTCAAAGATGATTCAGAAACTGTACTTCGCCGCATAGCATTTCTTTGCTACTCGTTAAAGTTGACAATTCTTTTCAAACCTTTGTATAAGGCCGAAAAGTAGGCTTACTGTTTTTAGAGGTGCCTTAGCCTTCACGAGTGGATTGCTTTTCAATTTTAACTTTGTAATGTTTAGTACAATCACAGAAAGCACACCTACTGTTATTGCAATTTATGAATGTGCACAATCCCTCATGACGATCATTGAGTGCTATGAAATGCACTCAAAATGTCCAAATGTACATCCTGGCTCAAGAATGATAATGCTATGAATAAACAAGAGAAGGAGGCTTTTGTCTTTAGTTTGAAATTATATTTGTTTCATGGCAAGGAACACCCAATTCTGTAGACCCTATAGCAAGCTATATTTTCATTTGAAAGCTTCATATCAAGTTTCTTCTTCTTTCCTTCATGCATGTGCAGACAGTTATCCTAAGGCTACACTGATCAAATACGTATAAATATTTTCATTTAACTTTGCTATGACAAGCAATTCCTTCATGATTTTTTTTTCTAGCTTCCAATCCATGTCATAGGCTAGATAGTTTGACAAAAAAAAAAACCCTCAAAAGATTTACAAGACAGGCAACTAAAATCATAGGAGAGTTATGTATTTATAGCAATAGCATCTCATGTTAAAAAAAACACCTTTTACAAAACAGAAGCCTGCATCTTAGCAAGATTTTATCTCAACAATAGAGCTATTTCAGGGAGAGGAAAAAAAATCAGGAGAATAAAAGAATAAATTCCATATTGTGGAGAAAATATATTGCTAGAGGCATAAATAAATATTCAAAATATAAAATAAACTTGAGAGTAAAAAATGTTCTACTCTAGACAATAAGGACTCATGCATAAATATAGCCGCTTTTGAGTTTTATTACAAATCACCTGCTTTGAAGTTATATGAATCTCAAATATTAAGAACCATGATTATGGGGTTTCTCGAATTTGATTAGGCTTTAAAACAAAAGAAGAAAACAAACAGATTGTACAGATGATTCAAAGTATTTGTGTAGCAGTTATTCTAAGCACTATATGAACAATTAATTGGTTGCATTATACTTCAGTGCCTATAAGAACTGGCAGATATAATGCCTAGAGTTTAGAGACGTTGTTTGCTCTTTTTATTCTACTTGTTTAATTTAATTATGATCAATTATCAGCAAAATCAAGTCAAGCTCAATAAAACAAATCTAAAATAACAGTAGTATAAAACCTAAAATAAATAAACACATATTGTTAATTCTGAAGCTGGCCTGACTGGGGCCATCTTTAAAGCTTCAGGGTTGCCACAGTGGTGCTGAAAGGAGGGAGAATAGAGATAATGGGGTTTTGTAGCCAAAATAAAGTAGTTTTCCCCTGAGAACCAAAGACGTTCCTACAGGTGGCTGGAAGGAGGAAGAGTGAAGTTATCAAGCAACCAGACAGCACCTTGATTGGACCATGTGACTGATTGTCTGGGAAGAGGGGGGAATTTTTGCTTTTAATTAAGTGAAAACCGTGGGAATGTTAGAGTCCGTTTTCACCAGCCTGTGCCAATATGATATACTCAATAAACCTGTTCTTTGAGGAACCTACTTGCCTCGGAGTTCTGTCTGCTATGGGTGTATTACTTGGAATCCTGACACATATATTTATACATAAATGAAACTTAAAACTGGAGAAATGGGAGAATTGCATATAACACAGTAGAACAGTATAAAATAGAGTAAAATGGGAATACACTACAGTAAAACAAACTTTGCAATAGCATCAGTTTAAGATTAGGAATTCTTACGAACCTAATGGAAATCACCCCTTAGGGGAATCCTTTGGATGTGAGTCGGTGAGTGTGTAGGGAGCAAGGGAAGAGGTCACTGGGTATACTGATGGCTATGAAAAGCAATGAAGCTGAAGTGAAGGGTACCTGGCTTCCTCTCCCTGCGATGGATGGGTTTGGAATAGAAGTCTTTAGCCTTGGAAATGGAGGGTCTAGATTTGGGGATAGTGCTGCCTTTGGGGAGATGGGGATCAAGTCAAAATATTATAACTGTGGCAGACATGGGAAGCTATGACAAGAGATAGGGAGAAGGCCATTCAGAAGGAATACAGGACCAATGCCTCATACCAATTTACATTCATACTCATTGGTCTCAGCTCTTCTACCCAATCAGCAGACCTTCAGAGGTCCTGACCTTTGGCTGCTGTTTCTATATGCCAGGTTGTCCTGTAGTAAGGCCTTCCTTATTCGTGATTTAATTGTTGATGAGAGGGCCTACATGGTATGTATCACTGAGATCTGTTAGATTCAGAAATGGGGATGGTCCTTTTGGAAATATGACTAATTGGCTTTCAGAAATGGCATCAGCTGGGAACCTGGGGCAGGAATAGAGTTGTGTGATTGTTATCCAGGGATGACTTATATCTTTTAAGATCACCACACCACAGATCACCCTGTTCATTGTGATGGGACCTAAGAAGCAGTTGGGATTGTTGTTGTTGTACCAGCCTCCCTAGCTTAACTCCTTAAGACTCTGGGATGGCAATGGAGTTCCCCAAATTTATGCTTTTGGGGGACTTCAATCTACCTTCTCTGGGAGTGGGGGGAGCGGTCTGAGAATTTCCCACCGTTCAAGGATGGAAGTCATCCAAAACCCTATACATGGAGACATGATATATTGAAACATTTGAAACTCTTAAGGGGAGAGACCTTAAAGGAATGTGGAGTGTATATAGTGCATGCCCAGGGGAATAATGCTAGTTTCCATGTGGAAGGCAGGACAAAAAGGAATGGATGGAACATCAAGGAGAGAAGCAACCTAGAACTAAGGAGAAATTTCCTGACAGAATAATTAATCAGTGGAATGACTTGCCTCTAGAAGTTGTGGGTGGTCCAACATTGGGTTTCCTCCTTGAAAGATGTTGGACTAGAAGACTTCCTAAGGTCCCTTGTAACTGTGTTATTCTGTTATTCTGCTTGTACAACCTGTAAGTCATCATAAACACAGACCTATGCACAGTATTTGAAATGTAGTTTTAGCTTTAAAAATTTGATGTTGTTCGGCATGAATCTACCCTCTCTGGAAATGAAAAAAACAAAACAAAACAGATTCCTATTGTTGACTTTGACAGAAATGGCTCTAATTTGTTCCAACCGTGTTCTGGAAGCTTGAAAAATTGCACTAAGATATTTGAAAGCTGGAACTTGTTCAATTTTATTTTCAATTTTCTATTGATGTTTGTGGCAAATGGATCTTTCTGAGCAAACAATAATTTTCATCTTAGAGTGATGGATAATAAGTCCTTCACTTTTTGCAGAATTCTACTAAGGCCCTGTGAGCCCAACCTGTGTAACCGAAAAATTGATGTGTCATCATCATGCTGTAGTACTGCCAAAAGTTTTTACTGAATTAAAATCAGTCTTCTATTCTATTCCAAGGGACAGACGCTGGTGGAAGCTGTCTCTCACATCTATTCATTGCCAGCTTCTTTTCTTAATTGGGATTCTAAATGAAAATACAGTCACCCGAGCTAGATTTTCAAACTTGAAGCCCTTTAATTGGGTTTCTCCTTGATATCTACCATACCTACTATTATAAATTGGGTGGGGAAAAAAACAATTAAAACCTCTCTACAGATCTCTTGGATCAAAGTTTCCCAAATAAAGCACAATTACTGCCACCACAATATTTATGTAGAGCCTCTTAACATACCTTAGCCCACCTGGCTGGGAAATTATTAGTAGTTTAGTAATGGACCTCTCCCTTCAGCCCAGCTCTAACAAAAGAAGAAGGAAGAACTTTTGGACTTTTCTTCCTAAAGCCTATAAATTTAGTACTTAATAAATCTTGTGCCCAACCTGAAATATATGAGGTAGTTATGTAACCCAACAGTCTTGGATGTGGGGAAGGTTTTAATGAAAAAAAAATCCTTATTAAACCAAAGAAACCAAGCCTCCAAATATAAAAGGAATATATTGAGAAAGGGGAAACAGAAAAACCAGAGAATGCAATAATCACACTTACAGAATTCCACATAAAACCAATCACCTTTTAGATATATAAGTGAATAATAAAAATTGGCTGTTGACAGGGGTGGTTTCTACCAGTCTATCAACTGGTTCAGTGATTGTGCACTGCACGTGCGTGCGTTGCATTGGCAAAAAATGAGAATACTTACTATTTGCTGCAGCTCCAGTGAGTCAGCTGATGGGCGGCATTTGTGCTGCCGCACCGATCAGCTGTGCTTTTAAAAAGGCCACAAAAGGCACAGAATAGCTCAGGGGCAGGCAGGTGGGCCAAACTCATCACCGGAGGAATTGGTTCACTAGAACCGGCCCTCACGGAACAAATGGTTCTCCCGAACTGGGTTGAACTGGTAGAAACCCACCCCGGCTGTTGATATATCTAAGGACACACCACAGAGAGTAGAATGTGAGTAGTATTATCTGATCCCCCTACTTGAATTTTATAAACAGACCTCTTCCTCCTCTTTTCCCTTTTGAGAGCACTTTGTTTTACACAATGTGAGAGTTAAGTGGAAGCCAACATCTCTGGAAGAATGATTATTGCTTTGCCCAATCATGGCAAAAGCAACATTTATGGTGTCCTAGGTCTAGCCAGCAAATTAAAATTTAAGTAGAGGTTAAATCTAAAGTTACCAGATTTGAGCTGCAAAGATTTGTATAAACATTAAATAGGGGGAAAGAGTTTATTGTATCTCTTTGGTCATCTAAATTGTTGTATCCCAGATGTGATGGCCCAGCTAAATCTACTGTCCTACAAAACTTTGGTGGCTACAAAGCTTCAGTTTGGTGTTCACCAGTTATACCAGTTACAAATAGATTACATGGAAGATGTTTTTTCTTCCCACTGTTCACACCTCTTAATTTAGGAGTTAAGTAATCTGAAATGTGACATGTCCTGTTCTACTAAAAACTAGGAGATTTTCATACCTACCTAACTCAAGTTCACAGTTGCATTGCTAAGAAATAGCCTTAGAACTCTAATGAATGCAAGGAAAGAACTGAATGCTTCTTATTTTATTGCAGGATCATAAAAAAATATGTTTACATCTATTTTTGTTTAAGATCTCATTAGGAATGGCATCATGAATTCTACAAGTGCTCCATACCCAGACAACGAAAGGCACTTGGTATCTGTCTCATGCAATATATGTAGGAAAGGAAACAGAATCATCCACTTTTACTGCTAAAGCCAGCAAGACTTAAAGCATGTGCTAAAATCTCCAGTAGTGAATGCAAATGAATTTAGTACTGCCCACATGTCAAAAAATATACAAACAAGGGCAAACTAACCATAATGGTGGGGGAAACAGAGAAAACCAAGCAGGATGGCACATTTATGAGATTGTTCAATCCACACTGTCAAAATTTCAAAAAAGCATACTAGCTATAAAAGGTTGGGTATTTCTGCTCTGGAGCATATGTAAAGGTAAAGGTAAAGGTTCCCCTCGCACATCTGTGCTAGTCATTCCCAACTCTAGGGGGCGGTGCTTATCTCCGTTTCAAAGCCGAAGAGCCAGCGCTGTCCGAAGACGTCTCCATGGTCATGTG
>JANHJO010002470.1:111658-130482 GCA_032468235.1 Pseudoxyrhopus heterurus | reverse complement strand
AATATTGTGGTGTCATCACAGTAAGCTTCTTCTTACATCAGGAAGAGTGTTTATCACCCTGGAAGTAATTGACTACACATTTTTGCAGTGAGGTTCTTCCCAAGGTACACATGCACATTCAGCCATTAATGATATAAACATACTCTTGTAGACTGACTCCTGGAGCTGTGCTATTGAGACTGTCTGTATGGGGGCCTCCATGAAGAAATTATTTATTTGTGTGTTTGTTGAAGAAATACCACTTGTCATTGAACTGGCTATATATCATGTCTCTGAAATAATGCAGACCACCAGTTTGCTTTAACAGCCATTTCATTGTGAAGATAGTACTCAACAGATTTTCCCCCTGTGAATAAAACTCAAATGCTGCCCTGCATGAGCCCCTGGGCAGAGATTGTAGTGCTAAATTATGCAGTATTTCGGCATTCGTAACATGGACAAGTAGTTGTGTGGGTAATGGTTTCTTTTCTACATGAATGATTCCGTCCCTGAAGTACTAATAGTGCAAATGGGTGTTAAGTTCAAAAGCTAATGGAATAAATGACTTCTGGAAATAATTATACCAAATATAAATAGGATGTCATTTCCCCAACCATATTCCAGATAATGTTTGATTTGATCAGCTGGAGAATGACAAATAGGGAAAATGTCATTAAAAGGATGGTCCAATACATTATTGAGTAGACATTCTTCAGTTGACCAAAGAATTATGTTCTGGCTGGTTATTTCTATAGGATAGGGTAAAATCTTGATTATGGCTGAGTGAAAGCATAAACAACATTTCCTAGAGAGGAAGCTGAGTCAGGAAAAGAATTAATTTTTCCTCTAGACTCTGAAGACTGGATTTAGTAGATTCAATGGATTTAAACAACGAAGCATATTCAGAGAAAGGCAACATAGAATAACCATCTTCATAGCACATATGAAAATAGTATTCTGACAAAGGTTAAAGTGAAAACAAAACAGAGCTGCATCTAAACTGAGTGGATTGACTCATTGCAGATTAATCTTTATTGTCCTCAGTAACAGCTGTTGCCACAGCAAGCAGCAACACAAGGCTGAAGTCAAACAGGGTTAGATCTGGTTAGCATTTAGATGGGAAACCAGAAGGAAATTGCAGTTGGACATTAGGCGGGGTAGTAAATTAATAGCCAATACTAAATTGGTTGTATATGGTTTGTTCATATACTATAATCAACAGAAAGCTGACTGGATGACTTTGGGCCAATCCCTCTCTTTCAGGCAGCCCACCTCACAGGGTTGTTGTTGTGGGGAAAACAGGAGAAGGAAGGATTATGTATGTTGCTGTCTTGAGTTATTTATAAAGTAATAATAAAGGGATATAAATAAATAATTACATTTGAATTCAGTATGATAGAGGTTTTAACTTTTATCTTTAGAATTCATTAACCCATTTAATCTATTGCTTTTCAAGTCCTAAACTTAGTGTTAATTTGGATAGAGAGCAGATTGGTCTCCTCTGCTACCTAAACCATGGAAGCTTCTTCTTATTCTCTTTATTTTGATGTAATTTTTGTCTTAACTAGATGAAATTTATTTTATTCTGGTTTGCAATCGCTTTCAGTTTGAACTGCCTTTCCTTTTTATTGCCTATTGCAATTTTTCATTTTATTTCCATCTCACATTCGAAAGGCACGCTTTTACAATAAATGTTGATTGTTCGCATAAGACTGCAGCTCCGTATTTGCAAATGTCTTTTTTTTTACTGCTTTTATTATAGTATCATAGAAAAGAAATCTTTCTAAAAATGACATGTAAAAATCATGGCTCATGACTCTCTGCCATATAAAGCAGCATTTTTCAAGCCATTTGGTTGGTCTCGTGACATTTGGCACTCACTGTTTGTTTACTAAAATGCATTTGCCTTTAGCGATACGATCGTAGTTGAGCTAATTCAGCCCTACAGGACAGCTCACAAATGACTGGAGCCTGAGAAACAGACGCTTGGTTGTGTCTACTGGAGTCCTCCAGTTCTCCTTCTTTAGGGTGATATGTACCACTATATGCACCATTATCGAAAATGCCTTTATTTATGCGAGGTAATGAGATTTTATTGTGAGTTTTATGATACATCACTTGTTAATCAGAGGTAATATTGAAAATAGCGTAGTCTGTAATGTTTGATGGAGCTTTATAAACTGGGTTTTTTCCCCTGTAAGTGCCTTGAAAGCTGTAGATTTATTTTATGAAGCATTCTGGTCCTTGATGAAAATTGTATTTTTCCATTTTTTTTGTCAGTTAAGTGCTGTATTATCATCGTTGTTTTGGTATAAGGAGACATTAGCATCTTAGTATTCCTTGCTTTTAACGAGCTAATATAAAATCAATCTTTTTTTTTTGATGTGGACAGAAATGTGAGGTTTATTCAAAAGAAGCCCAAAGTCTATGAAACTGGAAGCTTCTTTCAAAAGCAACATTTATAAACACCACATATATAATGGATTCCTTATCAGATCTGAAATTTATAGGCATAATATGAAAGGCTTTTTTTTTCTTTTTAGAAGAAAAGTGGAATTCCACCACCCATGAAATTGCCGCCACCTTACAAAGCAGCAAGAAAGTCCAGCTCGGATGATCCAGAAGAGGAAGAGGACGAAGAGGAAGAAAATGTTTTTACAGAGGGTAAATTATGAAGTATTATTTGACCTGTTGAATTGCTACATTCAGAATTCTTCTTTGGGGCTCTTACCTGAGGAAAAGTTGCTTGTGGTCACCATATTTACAGAATTGCATTTTTTGCCAGAATATGAGAATTTTGAATTTTGAAAGAATGCTGGAAAAGACTTAAGAAATAAGAGGAAGTACCTCTTCCTACGTAGTCCCTTGTTAAAAACTACCAAAAGATTTAGACAATTATTAAAATTGAATGGGGAAAAGTTCTTTAATGCCATAATATTCTAGACCCTTTTTTCAGGAAGTGTGGACAAAATTTAATTAAGATAGAGATCGTGAATATGCCACTTCTCAGTAAACTGTTTAACTATGCATAACCAGCATTGAGGGTAAGTAGTTCTGGAAATACCAAGGTTCTCTGGCCATAATCATTTTTTACATGTGAATAATTTTGAAATTTCATGATTGTATGTTATATATTATGTAAATATGTTATATATAATATTTATATATTCCATACAAATATACAAATAAAATATTTCCATAATGTATTTATGAGGTTAATAGTTTCTCCAATTCATGTGATCACTATTTTTAACCCTCCCAGTTAGCTTTCGACAAGCAAAGTCAATGGGAGAAACCAGATTCACTTAACAACCATCTTATTTAACTTAACAACAACTGTGGCAAGAAAGGTTGTGAAATGGGACAAAACTCACTTTATAACTGTCTTGCGTAGCAACAGAAATTTTTGGACTTAGTTCTGGTTGTAAGTTGAGGACTACGTGTACATAACAGAATAACAGAGTTGGAAGGGACCTTAGAGATCTTCTAGTCCAACCCCCTGCTCAAGCAGAAGGCTGTACACCACTTCAAACAAATGGTTGCCGAATTGCTTCTTAACAACCTCCAGATAGATTCACAACTTCTGAAAACAAGCCATTCCACTGATTAATTTTTCTAACTGTCAGGAAATTTCTCCTTATTTTTAGGTTGATTCCCTCCTTGAGTAGTTTCCATCTTCTTACATAGTCCTTTTTTAGGCTACCAAAAGATCTGGAGAAGATTACCAATTTGGATAGTTTTAAAAGGAATTAAATAAACTTAACCTTTTCAACCCATTTTCCTGGAGAAATCCTTGAAATAATTATCAGATCTCAGATCCCTGCCTAAAAATCTCCCCAAAATATGAAATGTTCACATTACAATTTCTGTCTAACCTACACAATCAAAATTTTATAACATTTGCAACAATGGCAAAGTGGCTGCTTGGAACTGAGTTGCAGCACATAATAATTCCTATCAATGCAAAAATAAACATTGCTTTTTAAACTTTGGGCACCATAGCATTGTGTGGTGCAAAAAGTTTAAAAAGCAGTGTTTCTCTCTTTGTCTGTTTATTGGTCACCATTTCTCATGGAACCCCTAGCAATCTCTTTTAGAGTCCTTGTGTAATTGAGAAGGCTGGTTATTGAGGATTAAACTGCAGTAGCTAGTAATAGTTGTATAATATTTCCAGTATCAAAAACAGCATGTCTCTAATAGAAGAAAATATTTGTAGGTCAGGGTAAACTGTACAGTTCTTGGTGCTTGAGCTTTGTTGTTTTCTTGCAGACGTTTCAATATCCAACTAGGTAACATCATCAGCACCCTGATCATATTACTATCTGGATAGTGAAATATCTGCAAGAAAACAGTGTTCAGAGAGCATCAAAGACTCTAAAGTCACAAAACTATGAATCTATTTCTGTTTGCCTTTTTCCCTGATTTTCTGTCCAAGTTTAATCAAAAATTCTTATTACACAATTAAAACAACAGATTCGTTTCAGGAAAAATGCAAGCCAAATTAATTTGGCAATACCAGCAAAAAGGGTGGTGTGGTTTCTTATTGATCACAATGGGAATGTGATGTTGACTTTTAGTCTGATCCAGCATGGCTCTAAAGTTAAAATGCTGCCTTTCCAATAGATGTCACTGCAGTCATTAACAATGGTGTTAGATTTTCTTACTGTATCAGAAAACATTTCAATCCATCAAACAAAATGACAATCAAGGAGCTTTTAATTGGAATGTTATAACACGTCCTTTAATGTTTTTAAATGTTGTTCTGAAATTAGCTTTCCTACATGATATTTCTTAAAAGATAATGGATTGTTGCTATACGTCATCATGCGTATCTGGGCACAGATTTCCTCCTTTGTACAGATTTTAAACCTACTGGTTCAGTACTCAAATACTAAAAATGCATTTGAGTGTAAGAAATGTAAGTGTAATAAGGTCTGAGAATGACTGTAACCAGTAATTTTTCATTGGCTCTGCCAATGCATTGAACAGATGTTGCAGATGTGGCTCTCTGCAGGCATATTACAAAAGATGTGCTTTCTCAATAGAAAAATGTTAAGTCTAGTAACTATGAAGTGCTTTCTAAATGGAAAGAATGTTAAGTCTAGTGACTATTGATACATACCAACTTCCTACTCAGCATTCTTGTGACTTTTATTTAATTGCTATATAAAATAAATAATTTTAAATATATCCTTACTGTTTACTGAAGAGGCTTTAAATGGATTAGCATCTGCTTGGCAACGATAAGGATTTAAAGCAGACAGTTTTCCTGAAGATATAAACATAATCCCACGCTGCAGCTCTGATCAAGGGAGAACTAAAATATAATACTTAGCCAGCTCTGCTGGGCTGGCAAGCACTCGCTGATTATTAGAATCAGAAGCAAGCATTTATACATCTGTATGTGTGTGAGTGTGTGTGTGTGTGTGTGTGTGCGCACCTGACTGGATGTTACAAACCATTTATCTGCAATTAAGAGTGGGTCATTAAGAATCAAATCGGCTAGGCTTGCAATCAAGAAAAAGGGCAGTGTTGTTTCAAAATGATTTCTGTTTCAGAAGAGGGATGCTAGTTGAATCGTAGTGATTTCCAGCAATGCAACAACAATACAGAAGCAGTAGCAACAGCACTAGAGCCTCGGTGGGTCAGAGATGGGAGACCAGCAATTTCTCTAGTTGTGCTTGCAGGCTTGCTGAGGGATGTAACTCTTTGCTTGTGGGCAAGATTGAAATTAATTGCGATCGGTCACATATCATAGTGGAAAGAAAACTGACAGATTGCCCTTAAGGCGAGGGAAATCTCTCAAGCAGGCCCAAGGTCGTCAGAAGAAAGACAGAGCTCCGATTCTCTCTGTGTGTTGTGTGGTGAGGATTGGAGCTGCTCACAGCATTTGAATGTTTGTGCGGAATGCAGATACTTACAATTGTGTTCTAATGCAGCAATGGTGCTAGGGGGTTTCCCAGGTATGTATTAAAGCATCCACGAATGCATTCTACTTTTTTTTTTTGTTTTGCATTGCCTGCTTTCAGCATTTAAAGCAGTGAAAACAAAACAGGAACTGGATGTGGCATTCTTTCTCCTGTTTGAGTTATTTGCATGTCGGAAGAGTTGCTGGTTAGGTGAATTCTGCTTTTAAGAAGGCACCAGCTAAGTTTAAGTTGGAAACGGTTAATGGAATGCACTGAACGGCTATGAAGCTGACAGCATCAGTTAATTGTTGCGTTTGCTTAAAATAATAGAAGAACTTAATTATTCTTAACGTTATTGGAACGCAGAAACAGATGTGGTTGCCTTACACTAAGTCTCAGAAGGCAATAGGGAAATGTTTAGCATGTGATAAGAAGCTGCTGTTGAAATTTTGTTCAGCATTTTTATTCTGTAGGGGCAGCAGAATGTAAGCGTCAAGGAAAACATGCTCTTCTTCACAAAGAGTGATAATAATATTACTGTATTGCTTGCTTGCTCTGAACTGTGAGAGAAAATCTGAATGTAAATCAAGTGTTGGGAGGGAAATTGTGTCTGTATGTGTACATTCATACATACATATACAGAACACTCAAGCTACCAGATCGGAACTGCAACAGCCCAGATGACCAACAGTTGACAGCAAAGAATTACAGTTTTTAATATTTCTTTGCTGCCCTCTGATTTTTTGTTTTTTTGATACCGATACCCTAATCCAAATGCACTCATACGTACATATATCAGGAATACGAAAATGGTGAAAATCTTTAATTATTGATGATAGTGATTGTTTACTTGCACCTTTATACTTTATATTCTGAATTAGAAATGTAAAACTTTATAAGGCTCTAGACAAGTAAGGAATTAGGGCAAATAATTTTTTAGTGAACCTACCACTTTATAGTGGAAGAAAATTTAATGTCATTTTAGAAACTCATAGTACGATATAACAGATGTGAGATAGGGTGTGTGAGCATGTATCACATTTGGGAAGGGGTTTATATTATAGAACAATATTGTTATAATATAAATCTGACTTCCATTAGTACATGCCATAGGTTGTTTTTAAATTGTTGTTTAACACCCAAATAATGCCTTGAGAAATAATATTATCAAACTGCAAATAGAATACAGTAATACCAGGCTCTATCCAACAGCTGCATTCTAATAAGAATACCCACCATGCTGTTTGCTTAAATTCTATGACTAAAATAAACTGTCATCTTTCATCTGTTGAAGAATATGATCAGTAAGTGTAGAAATTAGTAATCTGCTTTTTTTTTTATCTCAAAGCATTGTTAATACCTTCAGAAATTAGCACCACCCAATGCCACCACCACTGCAAAAGAAGGAAGTGTACTGTCCCTTTCCAATATCATTTTAGATTTATGATTCAAATGTAAATATATATTTGAAATGCAATGGGGAAAGCAGCTTAAAGCTAGTGGGAAAGTGTCAGTTGCAGAAAGGGTTAAATATTTGTTCAAAGTTGCTGATAACCATAGAAACTTTATTTGAATGGCACCAAAATTGGGAAGATGTTGTTACCTAGAGGGAAGGGCTTAGAATGAAGTAGTTGCAATATTATCCCATAGAGATTTATTCAGGTATATTTTTCTGGAACACTTTTTTTTCTATAGCCCTAAAGCCATTTTTCTTTTGCCAGCTTCTCCAGCCACACCAAATTGTTTCTAGTTCAAGTTCAAATTGGTTGTTTGGTTCAAGCTTTTGAGAACTACTTTACTGTTAGATGGAAGCTATCCTAACTGCCTTTATATAATTTCTTTCCAGCCTTGGACTGCCTTATTACATTTTGCATACCTTGTTGGGGAAAAAAAATAAGGAAGAGAGTTTAACTGAGATGTACCTTTATTCTAGAGGGGAACATTTTGGGATGCAACAAGAGACAGATCAGGAGCCTAATCAGCAGATGTTTAATGAGCTGGTAAAACATCGAAACAGTTTGTCTGAAGAATCTGGTGTCTGGATGTGTAATAAAGTGTGTATAACATTTTGATAACTGCATCATTGAGATTCTGTGTAATTCACAGACTTAATACAGTTGAGGTAGGCCCTGGAGAAGAAGTAGAGATGGTCCCCCTTGGATCCTTTCATCTTCTTCCTCTCTCATTGCATATTTTCGACACAGAAAAACTCCCCAGTAAACTGCAAGTGAACATTCTTAGTCTGCTCTTTTCTTCATTTGAATCCTACACAAAAAATGTCATAAAATTCCACCGGCTTTCCCAGATGTGGAAGCACTATTACAGGTCTATTTGAGTTGAACGATAATACTGTAAATAGCCCACGGGAAAGGACATTTTCACAGTTGTAGAAGAGCAAGATTGAACAGGGGATACCAAAGATATAAAATTGCTTTCTGAACTAAAAGCTATTTGCATCAAGAATAGCAGGTTTCATGCTTCTTATTTGATCAATGACTTTGCTTTCCAAAAACCATGAAAGAAATGTTCCACGTTCTATATGAAATGCAAAACAAAGTGCAGAGTGTATGGTTTCTTCCAATTTATTGGTGATGAACTATGTAACTCTTTTTGTTTTTATATGTACTACATCTCTGGATTTTTTAAAATTGGAATTTATAATGTGGTTTCAATTAAATAATTCATTAATTTTTTTAAATAACTGTTTTTGCAATCAGTACTGGCAGTATATTTGCCACTTACTTTAAAGACCTAAAGTTGTTTATGATAAATCTATAACACTTGTACAATAATCTACTAAAAATAAAGTAGATTAAACAACGAGGGATGGCCAACAAAAAATTACTGTATAGTACAATATAACATATTCAAAAAGTAAATATCTTTATAAGAATATGAGCTTAGAGGGTTTTTTTTAATAAAGTTCCTCATTAGAATTGCTATCAATCTAAGAATGTTGGCTCTGAAAATTGCTCAGCTACTCTGCCTCTGTCTTATACATTTTATAAACTTATTGAGGGTTGCCTATTTTGTTAGTTGATAGATACAAAAAACCTTGAGTGTATGTGTTGTTCTGCGTTATTCTAAGATAAGATTGTTCAAGTTATAGGAAAGTTTAATAGTATTCTTGCTTATTTCAATGGCACAAAAATTTTGAACCACAAATGGTTAAATTGCAGGGTTTTAGTGTGCTCCATTTAGGTCTTGTAAACTATAATCCTTAAATTAAAAGTTCTAACTTCACAGCCCATTATTAGTTTTTTCAAAACTGAACATTCATTTCAAACAAATGAAACTTCTTAAAAAATATAAACTGTTAGATATACAAGAATTTGTCCTGTAATTATCAGTGTACATCAGATTCTGAGGTGAGTAAATACTGAATTATGAATATGTACTGTCAGATAAAATAGATTCTATGTATGTTTCCTTTTCTTTCTGCAGATTTGTAAATGATTATCAGGGCAAACTTTTTAACCTACTTATTCCCATTAATTAAGACATTTAATAATGTTTTATAAATTGGTACGTACTGTATAGTACTGGAAAATATACTCAGAAACTAATTGTTCTTAGCAATATCTCCCTTGACATCTCCCCAAACTGATTTTAACATTTTTATGCTGTTCGATAATAAAGATGGAAGCTATAACTCTATGTCTGTGTCTCATATAGACACCTGAATGTGTTCATCAAGAATAAAATGGTGTATGTTGGTAATCAACAGTTGTCTGTGGAGATTCTCAGTCTTCCAGGTCATGGTTGTCCCAAAGGTGCTTTTTCAAGAGGCAATTGGGCTTTCTTGTTTTGGTTTGGTTTTTTGTGTTTTTTTAAGACGTTTTGCTTCTTATCCAAGAAACTTCAGTGAGCTGAAGAAGCTTCTTGGATGAGAAGCAAAATGTCTTTAAAGAAAAATAATAAAGTCTAGTTGCCTCTTGAAAAAGCATCTTTGGGTAGCCAACAGTTGTTTGTTGTTTATCTGTGGTCACGCCTCACTGCCGTAATTTATAAGAATGTAGGTAAACAGCTGCTTAGGGTCCTGAAGGAAATAGTGGAAAACACACTGCCTGCCAATATATTATTAAATTATTATATTTATATGCTGCCCATCTCACTGATAAGGTGAAATGGAAATGTTTTGTGACTGGCCTCAACCTCCATGAAACCATTTTGTAAATAAGCACACCAAAGTAACTATTTGTGATAAAATTCATGATATATTCCCAAAATTCCAAATAATAATAGACCAATAGGTGGTTTTAAAAAGATTCTAATCCATGAAGTAAAATCTATGGAAAGAGACATTTTTAGTACCTCTTATAGGAAAATGGTATGATAAGGAATGTGTCAGTGAGTTAGGCATTTAAGCATATTGCTGATTTAAAACTTAATTGCTGATCTGGAACAAAAACTTTTCAAGCTTTTGGAGATGTTGAACAGATTTGTTTCTTGTTCTGAGACTTAGGTATTTTACTATTCTAAATGTAAAGTAAGTGGTAGAACATGGATATTTTAAGGCTCAATAAATATTCAGTAACTACCTATTTTATATTCTACTTTTGTTATGCATGACATTATAGTACTTGGATCAACATCATATTAAGCCTGTCCTTTGGAAATTACTATTGTCAATTCGGTAGCTTTTTATAAAGATTTGAAAGTCCTACCAACCTTACAGTTAATATATAAAACCTTAAAATAGCAATAGCACTTACATTTATATACCGCTTCACAGTGCTTTACAGCCCTCTCTAAGTGGTTTACAGAATCAGCATATTGCCCCCCAAAATCTAGGTCCTCATTTTACTGACCTCAGAAGAATGGAAGGCTGAGTCAACCTTGAGCCTGGTGAGATTCAAACTGCCAAATTGCAGTCAGCTGGCAGTCAGCAGAATTAGCCTGCAGTATTATATTCAAAACACAGTGCCACCAAGGCTCTTATCAGAATGAAGCCTACATAATTTCTTGTTTCTTTTTTCTATAATTTTTAAAGGCTCATTATATATGGCTGTTCAGAGGAAGACATTCTTTTCTTTTTGAGGGAACATTTGGCCAAGGATTAAAACATAAGTACAGAATTTTGTTTTCCTGGTCTCTTCAGAAAAATAATGTCTTGCTAATCAATTGGTGAAATATTATGCAGGAAAGAAACAATAATTTTGTGTAGATCTCTTTTTGGGTGAGATCCAACAACACAACTGAACTTGCCCATTCCCTCCTACATCTACATTTTTTGGAAGTGCTATAGTACATAGTGAAGTATAAAGATAATGCAAAATGTTTCAAAATGTGATACTTCCACTCCTGATAAAATAAGTTTTGCAAGATTTGTCTGCTAGATATTAAATAACTCCACTACTTCATAAGGAAAATACATTCAGAAGTCTTTGTGTAGAAAAAAGAAAGCACTGTTATTGCCTTGTGTAAATGATATGGTCATAAAAGTAGATAATGGAATTCTTTGTGAAATCAAAGGCTAACTCTTTCCCATTATTTAAGTGGCATTTGAAAAATTACCCTAACTGCAGGGTAAGGTAGAGAATGGCAAAAATAGGAAGGATGAACAAAAATGTCTGAAATGCATTACTGTTCTGATGCTCAGTAAATATGACAGTTGTCTTCTAAGATGCATGTTAAAGGCCGAGAATCAGTAAAATACTGAAATGTTGGCAAGGTCAGCACACAGAGAAAATATTTGACAAATATACAACCAGTTCAAGATTTATACTAGTGATCTGGGAATTTAAAGGAAATATTGGTCTGCAAATATGTGCATTTATGAGCACTAATAAGAAATGGGGGTTATTGAAGTCAAGAGTTCCTTTAACCTCAGAGTGTGTAATTCTAGTGAAACAAGCATTACTTTTAAGGGAAGAACTATGTAGTGTATCTCTATGCAAACACCCTTTACTTCAATAAATTGTAGGACATGTGTCTTTTAGAGGAAGCAATACTGCCAAGAAGATTATAGGAAGCTTGCTTCCTGTTATTCAGGATAGTGCTTATAAGCGCTATGTGCTTAGAGTTCAAAGCATTTAGAGACCCCATGCACACACTTGACAGTCTGTTTCTGTTGCTCCCCTGTGGGAGGAGGTTTCAAAGTATTTCTAGCAGGACTACGAGATTCTGTAACGGTTTTGTTCCCTATGCCATCTGTCTGGTAAACTCGCAAGATTCGTTTTTTCTTGCCATGTACATGTATACATCTGAACTAGATTGTGTTGTTTCTCTGTGTCATATAATATATGTGGGTATGTGCATAATTTTGTATTTATTTATTTTGACATGTTTATGTAGTGTATATTGGACAAGGTGACCCTTCAAGAACTGTTTGCAATGAAATTTCATTTTAATGTATGCCAATTTGTGTACATTCAAAGTGACAATAAAGTTACTCTAAGTTCTAAGTCTATGTAGCAGATAACAAGATGGTGTGATATGTTTTTTCCATATGCCTTCTTTATTAGCGTACATATTGAAATGAATCTTATCAGTCTAAGAACAGAATACAGGTAGTCCTCAGCTTACAACCATAATTGAGCCCAACATTTCTGTTGCTGAGCAAAACATTTGTTAACTGAATTTGGTCCATTTTGTGATCTTTCTTGCCACAGTTGTTAAAGTGAATCACTGCTGTTGTTAAGTTAGTAACACAGTTAAGTGAATCTGGCTTCCCCATTCACTTTGCTTATAAGAAGGTTGCAAAAGGTGATCACGTGAAGCCAGAACACTGCAAATGTCATAAATATGAGACAGTTGCTAAGCATTCAAATTTTGATCACATGACAATGGGGATGCTACAAAGGTTGTAAATTTGAAAAACGGTCATAAGTCACTTTTTTCTATGCCATTCTAACTTTGAATGATTGCTAAATGACCTGTTGTAACTGTACAAGGATGTTGCTTGCCTATTTTTGGTTGGATCCAAGCTTAGCTATCCGTAAAGGTGGCATGCTAACATCAGTAGGAGTTAAGGGGATTCTAACTACGTCTGTCTCCAATTTTATTCTATCATTTCAATTACACTTCCAATAAGGTGTTCAAAACATTTGTAACTTTCACATGCTTTATACAATCTTCAGATAGGTGCTGATCAATTTAATTGTGACAGCTTTGCATGTTTCTGTGCACATTTGTATATATGAGATAAGGGACACTAAAGGAAAATTATTTACAACAGTAAATTGAGTGAAGAAGTGGTCTGAAGCTGATGTTTTTCATTCAACCTTCTTGGGTCCATCCACCACTTCTCCTGAATTTATACTTGCTCATTCTGTCTATTGCCATTCTTGTGACACAAATACATTCTACATACAACTCTCCTACGCAATTGAAAAAAATAGGAATAACTGTACCCTTAAATAATAGAATAATAAAATATCTAAAACAAAGTCTAGAATTGATCTGTAGAAAAGAAGAAATAGGAGTGTTTTTATTTTCATCTGTGCTATTGAAACGTATGTTTTTAGTACTAGAAAAATGTAACCTAATTTTCCTATCTGTGCCTTGTTTATTCCTAATAGAGAGAAATTAATGGCATCTGTTTCTTTCTTTTGTTCTTTTATTCTTCTGATAAGACTTCTGCTATGCCATTGTTAGATATGTTGTCTGTTCAAACTGGTCTATTGAATTTAATGGCTTATAAGTCAAAATGCTTTATTACAAATAACTTCCTGGCAGAGTTCAGGAGCTCAGGTTGTACTTAAGGAAGGAACACAGTGTATTCACTCAGTCCAACAATAATTTCATCACAGTGTAATTTAGAGTTAGATTTCTTTACACAAAGGAGGTCCTTTGTAGAAAGCAACTGGTTGTAATCCATTCTTCATTCTAAAGATGTAGAAAGTATAGTGAGATGGCATAATTTGAGAGGATGTAAGATTCCCAGCTGAGTAGTCATGTCAACTACTGTCAAACTGAAAAATTGAGAGAACAGATTTCCATGTACATATTCAGTAAATTATAATTTACACTATGAATGGAAAAGTTTCAGGTGTGAAATACAAATTAAATACAGAATTTTCAGTATGGCTTTGCACTCATTAAATATATCATGTCTGTGTTAAAGCCTATGTAGGAAGTGCCAAAGGGGACAAGGTGACCTAACAATTAAGACACTGGGCTTGTTGATTGGAAGTTTGGCAGTTTGAGACCTAAGTACCCAAACTTACAATATGATGGGGTACTTAAGTCTCAATCTGCCAACCACCTGATGGGATGAGCCCCAGCTCCTACCAACCTAGCAGTTTGAAAGCATGCAAATACAAGTAGATAAAAAGTGTCATTTCAGTGGGAAGGTAAACAGCATTTTGTGTACGTTGGCATATCTTTTCAGCACCAAGTGTCCAAAGTGTGCACGCATGCGCAAATCCCCCAAATGCAATGCATGTTCATCCCCCATGCATGTGTCCCATCCCCCATATGCGCGTGCATCCCATGCATGCATATGCCCCCTGTGCATGCTCCCACCCTGCGCATGCATTCGCATGCCCTGCATGCACCCCATGCATGCGCAGAAGAGACCCGAAGACCAGCTGGCCAACAGGAGGCTTGTGTGCCCACAAAGTGGGCTCTGTGCGCCACCTCTAGCACGTATGCCATAGGTTCACCATCATAGGCATATAGTCATGCTGGCCACATGACCATGGAAGTTTCTTCAAGCAATGCTGGCTCCTTGGTTAGAAAACAGAGATGAGCACCGCCACCATAGAATCAGACATGACTGGACAGGGGAGACCTTTACCTTTTTAGCTTTAGGAGATGTCATACGTACACAGGCGTGCTCACGCACTCATTTATGCCATAATAATGCTTTACCTCCATTTCATCTACACTTTTGAGTTGGATCAAAGGTTTCAATATGGGATTTAGAATTTGGACATATTGTATATATCAGTTTCAGAAATATGCCATAATTTAGTTCTAAGGTTTCTTTGTTTTATATCATGTTATGATTGAGTTTTGCATTACTGCACTTAGTCTTTTCACTTAGGAGAAGGGCAGGACATAAATTTTAGCAAGGGAAAAAAACATTTTTCTACAGTGATGTTAAGTGAAACTTTGGCTTGGTTCCCACATTGTACTAACCATATTGAGGTTGTTTATTTTCAGTTAATCTATTAGGCCTTAGTGGTGTATATTAATCAACACGCTATTCAACAAAATATGGTTAAAATTCCTGTATGAGTGTTACATGTGAAGCAGGCCATTAAAATGATTATTTCATTGGGAAAATATCAGATAGTTTGTGCCATATTAGCACAAATGAAACGTTACTGCAGAATTAATGGTAATTCAAAAGGCAAAAGCATCATTTTGAAATGACAGAAGTCCAGAGCTGCTTTTAAATGGACACAGAATCCTTATGCAGTACTTAAGAATTTTTTTTTATCTTTAGCACTATGTTTATACCAACCGCAAACAAGAATCAGTTGTTGTTGTTAGTTGCGAAGTCGTGTCAGACCCATCGTGACCCCATGGAAAACGTTCCTCCAGGCCTTCCTGTCCTCTACCATCCCCCTGAGTCCATTTAAGCTCACATCAACTGCTTCAGTGACTCCATCCAGCCACCTCATTCTCTGTTGTCCCGTTCTTCTTTTGCCCTCAATCGCTCTCAGCATTAGGCTCTTCTCCAGTGAGTCCTTTCTTCTCAAGAGGTGGCCAAAGTATTTGAGTTTCATCTTCAGGATCTGGCCTTCTAAAGAGCAGTCAGGGTTGATCTCCTCTAGGACTGACCGGTTTGATCGCCTTGCAGTCCAATAAATCTGAGCAACTAATTAACTTAACAAATAAATAGAGTAAACTGATACGATTCCCAATGACTTCCTTTTTTTTTTCTTATCACGTTTATCTTAAAAAGATTCCAAATATCATTTGTTGGCAAAATCTCACATCTGCAGATCCTGGACTAAATCTTCAATCCCTAGAAAGGTATACGCCTGTTTTGAATGTTGCTAGATAACGAACCAGTGATGCAAAAATGGTGGTGGTTAATGCAGCAGAGATGGGTGGTGAGACTTCCATCTCAAAAATGGAGTTAGCTGGGATTTATTTACTCCCTGCTCCAGGAATAATTAAACCTTGCCTCCATTGCTGCTTGCTCTGAGAACTTGAACTTTGCTCGTGGAGCGTGAGGGGGAAAAAAACATTGATTAATTCATGGGGTCATTTGGGCCACTGTATGCAGAGTTAATCATTACAAAAGCCCCAGCAACAAGGCCAGAAGCTGAGTGGAATTATTTATTGATGAGAAGGAAGTCTGTCTGGGCTGGCCAAAGAGGAAGCAAGCAAGATTTCCCTGCTAGCTCAATCTTTAATTGCAAATATAATCTCATTAGTTGAACAGTACCCCCGGTGGCTCCGAGGAGGCAGTTGGCGAGCTGTGCTCCACCAGGAACCAAGATGAGTTGTAGATCCTACTGGGTGTAAATTGTAAGCACTGGCAGCCTCCGGAATATGTTTTCTCATTTGCCATCTTGTGGCAAATGAAGCCGTTCGTAGGGAGGATATTGGAGCTGTGACTTCACCCAAGCTCTTCTTGGAAGGTGGTGCTCCTGAACATAAGTTACAACAGTTCATTTAGTGACCGTTTAAAGTTACAACAGGACTGAAAAAGTAACCATTTTTCACACTTACGACCGTAGCAGCATCCCCATGGTCATGGGATCAACATTCAGATGCTTGGCAATTTATTTATTTATTTATTTATTGTATTTATATGTCACCCAACTCCCAAAGGACTCTCAATTGATTCATATTTATGACAGTTGCGGTGTCCCGGGCTCATGGGATCAACTTTTGCGACCTTCTGACAAGCAAAATCAATGGAGACACCAGATTCACTCAACAACCAGGGTATTAATCTATCTTAAAGTTGCCAAGGTTGACAAACACTATTTTGCATCTTTGTAAAGGAAGATTAATTACTTTTAAATTTGGTGAAAATGTGGTAAAGGAAACAGACACTTTCTGCGTAACTGTCCGCCCTCTTCTCCTTTCCTTTCCTTTCCTTTTTCTCTTTCTCCTTTCCTTTCCTTTCTTTGTTCTCTTTCTCTTTTCTCTCTCTTTCTCCTTCTCCTTCTTTCCTTTCCTTCCCTCTTTCTCTCTTTCCTTTCCTTTTTCTCTTTCTCCTTCCCTTCCCTTCTTCCTTTCCTTTTTTGGAAGGGTATTATTTTAACTTTAATCTCCTCTTTCTCTTTTTAAGTTAACGAAATGAATTCCACATGCTTAAAATGAGCTACCCTTTTTGCAGTGGTCAATGATAATGGCCTTACCTCTAGCCTATTAGACACAGAGCCCACAGACAAGTTAGTTTTTAATCTGCTCTATTAAAACATCTCAGTCAGGACTGCCAATTTTTTTTATTGGGCACATTGGATGTATAGTTCAGCTTAATCAAAGCGTGCTTTATGATCCTAGCTGTGCGTTATTATATCTTACCCATTGAGGTTCCTTTCATTTGAATAGACTTTCTGAACTAATTCATGGCCTCGTTTGTGCAAGTTTGCAACATATTGGGTAAATACTGTCTAATAGCTCTAGAGATTATTGGTAAACAGAGACCCATCTGATCAGGCCTTCCTCAGCACATCCACTATTGACTTCTCCAAAGAGAGAAATTGATTTGAGACAAAGATGAGTGTTAACTACTTGTTTTGCCGTAAGTACTTTCTGTTTGCATGTAAAGCTAATAATATTCATTAGAAAGCTTCTAGTGTGCAGTTTACTAAAGAGATATTGACTGAAGCAAAAGATTAATTGACTCAAGAGTAAGAGTGCTTAACCAAGACGATATAATTGGTCAAAAGTCTTCCAGGTTTTTCAATGGTCCAAAATAGAACAGACTCATCATATTTCTTAAGTAAATGAAAGTTGGATTATTGCATCACCTTCTGTTCCTCCCCACCACACCGCAAATCTACCAATTGTTAATAGACAATAGACAATTGTTGTCCTCTTGAGCTCTACTCGCATGCAACAAAGCATTGTTTAATTTTTTTAAGAGGTTTGGCCAGGAAAAAGTGATTTATGTCAGAGCAGCCTGCCTGTATTCCTGCCAATAGGGGAGAAACTGATCATGACAAGGAGCTGGCTTTCTCGTGAAATGTGATCCCAATCAAGAAATTGGAGGAGGGGAATCCAATGCCTTTTGTGATAAAGAAGATTCTAGAAGGAACAGAAGAGGCAGGAGTAAGCTGGGGAGAAGATAAAGGACTGCTTCACACACTAGGGGAGGCAAAAATGCCATCCGCAGCAAACTGATTTTGTGTCAAAGTGATGAGAAGCCAGGGTTGATGCTAGGATGCCGAGGCCACTTTTATGCAGTTGCCACAAAAGTTACACTCGGAAATTGCGTGAGAGCTGGAAGGGGCTGTGTAAGAAGCTCAGAACTAATCAAGGATTGATCAGGGATCCTTAACGGAGTGATTATTAGGACCTTGCTAAAAGCCAGCCGCACAAAGTAGAGAGAGAGAAAGACAGAAAAAGGACAGGTTTTTTTTTACCCTGATGTAAGCCAGGGGTGAGGGCTGCACCAGGGTTGTGTTTGACCTCAGGGGACCAGAGTGGGCGTGGCTGGGGTGGGCCTGGCCAGATTGACATCACTCATGTTGGGGTGCCTTTGGTGAAAATGGACTGCCGAGCTCCGTTTTTGGCTGCAATGGCCTCCTGCAACCCTGTCAGCGAAAACAGAGCCTCACGAGCTCCATTTTCAACTGTGATGGCCTCCTCCACCCTCTGCCAGGGAAAACAGAGCTTGGGAGGGCCGCATGCAACAGAACGGTTACTAAATGAATGGTTGTAAGTCAAGAACTACCTGTGTGGCAAAGACATGCTCAGCTAGCAAAATCCTGCTAAGACTTCGGTGGCTCAGCTGGTTAAGTAACGCTGTACTTGTAATTAAGTATTCAGCTCCCAGCTGTCTGCAATTTAGCAGTT
>JANHJO010002470.1:55574-71617 GCA_032468235.1 Pseudoxyrhopus heterurus | reverse complement strand
GGACCTTCTCCCTACGGAAAAGTACCTATGTACCAAATTTCAGGAACTTTGGTGGAGAACTGTAATTTTGTATAGAGTACATACAAACTTACATCCCCACCTGAGTTCTCTTTATATATAGAGATTATTTTCCTTTTTCTTTGTGCTTCTGTATTTTATATCGATAAACTAATTAAATCCTGTTGGAGACAAAAAAAATTAACCTGACTAATAACAGGTTCTTCTCTTTTACTATGGAGCTTTGATGGAGCTTTCTATCCAGTTAACATCTTCTTCAGAGGAAAAAGAGAAAAACAAATGGCTTTGTTAATAACAGTGGTAATGATTTTATAATACGACTCAGGTGCAGTGCTTGAACTGGACGGTTTGTCTCCCATTTTAATTTAATTTGAGAAGGAAAAAATGAAAACGTGCTTTCTTCCTTTTTATAAATTGCAAGGTGGTTATTTTATTAGTTGACCTATACAAATTCTTAAAAGCAAGATATGTTATCATAAATCCCAATTTATCTTTTTGGGCCGTAATGATATACCTTTCTGTGAGTCTTATGCATTTTATATCCATTAAGTTCCTCAGGACATTGGCAGGATTTTGGAAGATAAGCGCTTAATTTTCTTACCAGTACAGATCAGTGGTCCTTTACAACTATTACCTCTTATACCAATACATTTTACAATTATTTATACTGAATACATTCAAAGCAAAAATTGGTTGACTCAAAAAGAATTCATCTGTAGAAATCTGTTGGGAACCAGCTAAAAATGCAGAATCTGTATCTGGCAAGCGATACATCCTGAATGCAAATTGAATATTTGATTTCTGCTATTGTCTAAGCTTAGGTAGTAAAATATTGACAGAGTTGGCAATATCATCTCTGTAGTTCTGGATTTTTCATCTATTTTTGCTTAGGTTTTTACTATAACTGTAATCACATCCAAGCCTGGTGGACAGTACAGGTAGTCATCGATTTAACAATCATTTATTTAGTGACCATTCCAAGTTACAACGGCACGAAAAACAGTGACTTATGACCGATTTTCACACTAATGACATTTGCAGCATCCCTTATGGTCATGTGATCAAAATTTGGGCACTTGGCAACTGGCATGTATTTATGACAGTTTTACTCTCCTGGTGTCATATGATCACCATTTGTAATCTTCCCAGCCAGTTTCTGACTAGGAATGCAATGAGGGAATCCAGATTTGCTTAATGATCATATGAGCCACTTAAAAACTGCAAATGATTTGCTTAACAACTGTGGCAAAAAAGGTCATAAAATGGGACAAAATTCATTTAACACCTGCCTTGCTTAGCAATGGAAATTTTGGGCTCAATTGTGACTGTAAGTTGAGGAGTGCCTGTGTATCTGAATCTGAAAGATATATAAAAAGAAACTATCTGAATTGAAAAAAACGTATTCAGTTTCCAATTCCATTCGCCGAAATAAATCTGTCTAAACAATTGTGTGAATCAGTTCTTAGAAAAAACATTTTTTTTTCTCTCTCTCATTTTTAATTGTTCTAAATTCATTTGGAAGTTTATCTTGGAGAATTTCTAAAATTAGTGCTACAGCCCAATCCTGAGGCAATTGCATCATTTCATTTTTTTGCCCTGCGATTTAATCTGTATACACATATGTTTAGACTGAGTGGTAACCCATTTGCCTTTAGCAATGGCAGTTGCTGTAATTGTGTATGGGCTGATTGTAATTTATTCTCTGGATCTTGGATATGTGATTGTTCAAGTTGTGTTTTGTATGGCACATATTTTGCTTTTGTTTTATCCCCACATAGAGGGAGAATTGAATGCTGCTTAGAATCAGTTTTGATTAGACCACATGCTATAAGCACTGTAAAAATAAATAAAATTGAAAATGCACAAATAAAGAGAAAAATGCAGAACTGAAAATGACAATGAATTTGAATACCTAACGATCTGGAGAAAGTCCCTATATGAGAAAGCCTAAAGTACAGCATGTCTAAAGCATTAATGTTCCTGCACAGAAAAGAAGAAAAAAAACATTTCAACATGCTAAATTCAGGGTGATAAAATACTTACATTCAACTTTTTGACTGTAACTTGAATGTTTTTAATATTAATAAACATCACTGATAGATCTGTGTCTATCTCAAAGTGCAATAACCTGCGAAGAGATTGATTGAAATAGGAAAATGTATTTAAAGGCTGAAATCATTTCTTCCGTCAGCAAACTCAGGAGGCAAGAATTGCTGAATCACAGAAAAGTAAGAGGGAAATATTAGTGTGTGTGGAAAAATACAGCATCTGCAGAAATACAAAACACATTTAAAAAAATTAATTAAAAGGGCATGCTCTTCTAAAAACAAAATAAGTAATTTTACTTGAGCATTTTCAGAAACTAATCAGTCAATCAGAATAGAGCTTGGTTGGTCTTCTAGTCCAAACCCCTGCTTAGCAGGAAACCCTATACCATTTCAGACAAGTGACTGTCCAGTCTCTTCTTAAAAACCTCCAGTGATGAAGCACCCACAACTTTTGACTGCAAGCTATTCCACTGGTTAATTGGCCTCTTTGTTAGGAAGTTTCTCCTTAATTCCAGGTTGCTTCTCTTCTTGATTAGTTTCCATCCATTGTTTCTTGTCCTGCTGTCTGGTGCTTTGGAAATTAATTGAGCCCCTTCTCTTTATGACAGCCACTTGAATACTGGAATACTGCTATCATGTCCCTCTTAGTCCTTCTTTTCTCTGGACTAGCCAAACCCAAATCCTGCAACAGTTATTTATATGTTTTAGTCTTCAAGCCTTTAATTGTCTTAATTGCTCTTCTCTGCACTTTTTCCAAAGTCTTCAAACCTTTTTTGCAATGTGGCGACCAAAACTGGAGGCAGTATTCCAGGTGTGGCCTTACTAAGGATTTATAAAGTATTATAAACCAGCCTTGGGAGTAACACTTTGATGGAATTAAATATCCTAATAAAAATATTTTTTTTTGAAAAGGAGTGCACACTGAAATATTTTCTGACTTATTCCTTGTTCTATTTCAAAAGATCAATTTCGAAAGAAATGGAAGAAATGTTGCAAACTGATTCAGAGACTGCAGCAATTTATAGCACAGTGTTTTTCAATTTTAGCAATTTTAAGATGTGTGGACTCCCAGAATCCTAAGCCAGCAGTTGAAGCTCATAAATTGCTCAAGTTTGGGCAATGAGATTCAGGTCAATAGATATTGTGTTTCTGCCCATTATATGTTCAGTGCAGTGGTGAGCAACTATGGCCCCTTTACTACCTGTAGATTTTAACTCCCAGAATTCCTGAACCAGCATCGCTGACTCAGGAATTCTGGGAATTGAAGTCCACAGATCGTAAAGTTGCCCACCCCTGGCATGGAGAGTGGTGCCTGATCTGATATTTATATCAAGCAAGAACCACATCCAGTGAAATCCAAGGTGAAAAAAATTGAATGATTTTGAGGAGGAGACAAACTTTTGCTTTGGAGCAGATGACATGGGAATGTGCAGTTAAGTCAAATGATATAGTTAGCTGCTTTAAAATAATGTGAAAATAAAATTGACAGCCAAGGATGGAGCCATATTCTACTGTTAGATAAATACTAATACAAATTGCTAATGCTTATTTTTTAAATAGTACACAGGCAGTAATATTTTAGCAATGCAGGAAACCCAGTTTATTGGCTTATGAGATAAAAAAATATACTGTCAGTTACATTAGCACTTCCAGAGAAGCAGATTGTCAGATGTTCAAGTTTTAAAATAATGCCTAGTTCCTGCAATATGTTTCTTACTTAAAAAATAATTTAGAGAAATAAAATATGGATTTTGCTATCACACATTTTAAATTAACTAGATTAAAGCCTTAATCTATTACATATATGGCTAATTTTTTAAAAAAGTATTAGACGTTTTCACAGCTTGCCACATTCTCACTGTCTATCAATATCCAAATATGTCCATAAAAATACAAATTGTTTGTTGTGTTTAAATAACTGTTCTCTTCGTTTGCCTGAAGTTGAATTCATACCAGAGAAGTGAATTCATTCTTTAAAATCTGATATTCATCACTGACACATCATTAAGTAATTCTATTATCAGCAAAATGACCTCATAGTAAAATGGGTAGGAAAGATCAGATGACTGGAGATAGGGCTGTGGAAATGCTAATTGTTAGGATGTCTTGGGCAGGGCCACAAAGAAACGTGTTAATGCTCTTTGCAAAGGAGAGATTAGGATCTCTGGGGAATATTTGATCCAGCTTGAATGTTTGGATGCCCCGATAATGGAATCAGCTGTTTGCAGTCCTGGTAATGAGATAAAGAAAAACTTTTTGTGAGTTCTTGAACTTTGGTGTGCCTTCTCTGCCAATGACACACAAACACACAAACAGATTATTGTCATTAAAAGCAAACAAACAACCAGGAAATATGAGCAGTTTTGCAGTGATTTCATTCTAACTGGAAAGCTGAGTTGAATTGTTATATTGCCTGTATTTGAAGATAAAACTTTCAAGAAGTGAATTAACACTTAACAATGAACTTTGATGCTTAAAAGAGTCACCCATGGGCTGAACCTTTGCTCCCCCAGATCCAATTTGGGTGACTGAATCAGTTCTTTAAAGGAGTAACTGAATAAACATGTTCTTGGTTCACTTATTAATCAATCAGTTTTCACTTGAGCCTTAAGCAAGCTATATTGTCAGTGCTTTAACTTCTCATTGGTCCATTAATATGTCCATCAAATATAGCCCATTGCTAGTATTTTTCTAACAGTAGTAAGTCATACCTTGTTGATACTTGTTTCTTTTTCCATTACACTATAGGTAGTGGCTGATACCAACATCAGTGCCATTGCCAGCCAGATAGAGAATATGACTTCCAGCACTAATTTTACTCCACCTACCGAGCATCATTCTGAATACCCAGAGTAAGTACACACATTTGTTGATAATCTGATAGGTGAAAGAACTGATTCATGCTCAAAATAAGGCTTGTGCCATATTGATGGGAAAGTATGGTAAATAATGAGAATGCTGTTCCAAAGATACTGGTAGACAGATGTATAATTGATTTTTTTTTAAATGTGTGCATGCATGCAAGCCTTTGGATTTTGTGTATTACATTAGATTAGGGGTGAGCAATTAATGTTACCAAAAGGCCACATAAGAAACTGGGACTATTATGGAAGGCACCTGCCTTGCCCCCACCAATGTCAGCCGCCACCTGCCAGTGCTGACCTGCACTCCCCCTCCACTGATGCTGCCTCCTCCAACGCTGCCGCAGGCAGTCTATAAAATGTGCAGGTCTGCATTAGCATCTTCTACACTGTCAGGTTATTTCAGTTTTCTGCTGTTTCTCAACTTTGAGGATGAATCTTTTTCCTTGTATATTGCACGGTAGGCCATTATTCATATGATTCAAGTCCTATATAAACTCTGCCCAGAGCTGAGTCCTGTATAAACTCTACCCAGTGCAGAATTATATTGAACATGAATTATGTAATTCTGCTTTCCTTAGGTTTGACAGATATTTGGACATAGAACCGTCAATCATTCTCTCTGTGCATCTGAATATATGATGGTCCAAATACAAGTCATGGGTATTAGTTCATAAATCGGAATCAGGCATGCTTTCAATATTTCTAATTTTTCTCCCACATATCCATTTTGTAGCATTTGTAGAAAGCTTTTAAGGTCCTCTCTCTTGATAGTTAATGTAAATATTTTTGCTTTCAAGCTTCTAATTTCAGATAATGTTTCCAATAGCGCAAAATATACTACAATGGATTTTTCAGACTGCTGGAAAATTTTTGTTTTCATTCTTTTGACTGATCAAAAAAACAAGCAGATCTTCTGAGGTTGGGTGGGTTTTCCCCCACTGACATGTTGTCATGTTTATTATCCTTCTGCCTGGTTGTGTTTTCGCTTGAGATGATTTATGACAACTTCAATTCCAGATGATCTTCTGCTAGAGAAATTAAATGTGGAATCTTCCCAAAAATGTCTTGATAAATGCTCTACGAACTTGTTCTTTTTAAAAATTAAGTCGAATGCTTTCTCAGTTGGATTCATGAATCACAGCACACAGACATATATTGCTGTAATATATTGAATTAATTCTTGCATATATACATTTGAAATACATCTTTCTTTAAGAGACTTGGCAGTCTTTTGCCAAGCACTTTCTTGTTTAATTGTTTTGTCTGGAACAGGAGTGCCCAACCTTGGCAACTTTTAAGACCTGTGAACTTCAACTCCCAGAATTCCCCAGCCAGCAATATTGGCTGAAGAATTCTGGGAGTTGAAGTCCACAGGTCTTAAAAGTTGCCAAGGTTGAACACCCTGGTATAGAAGAAGATAATTGTTCCAATTCTTACTTTCCTGCTAGTCAGATGCATGTCAAAACTTTAGGAACAGCAATTGCTGAGCTCTTGTTTCTTATTGTTGTTTCATTTAGGCACAAGGCCAATGGAGATTATCCTTGTTACCATCTTTATAGTTAAATAAACATAAATACCTATCTCTACATCTATGTTGCAGGAATGTAGTACTGAAAATATGGTCATGCCACTCAAGTTGTTTACTCTAGTGGCAGTAATTCCCAATAGCATGCACCATTATTAAGTTGGGTAAGAAGGCTGAAACCACGCCATTCAAGGCAAAGCATTAGCTTGTTGCCGCATCCTGAGTGAAATGATTCTGTCTGTGTAGAACCAAGCAGACATATTTTAGCCCATCACCTGACAGAGAAAGACAGTGATGAAGGGAATACTGGGGGGCACAGCTACCTCCCCACTTGATTGTGTGCAGAACACGTTTCTCCATGTAGCTTGCCATCTGTCAAGCACCAAAAAAATCCCAAAATACATGATGTGATTCTCCCAAACAAATTTTTTTCACTGTTAGTCATCCATAGGTAGAAACTTGTCAAACTAAAGTAAAGTACCCCCCACCCCCACCCCACAAAGCATATACTCTGGGAATTATTAAGGAGTAGCCATTTTCACTCTCTTTTTCTCACACAAACTATCTGAACTGAGTTATCTTTTGCATCTCTGAAATGCACACTCTCCCTCCTGAGAATCCAGACTACATTCCATCACATCATCCTTTTGATGGAATTAATCCTGACCTATGATGCCACCCGGCCTGCTTAGATCTCATTCCATATCTCTCTTAACTGGTTCTCCACCTCAACTAACCCTGTCTTCTCCAGACTTCCTTGTACTCCCAACAGATCTGAAGGGCGTCTGGCCAGGAAAAAAAAGGAAGTAGGTGAATTATGCTAAAGGTTCCTGCCAAAAACAATTACCTTACAAACCAATGTTTCAATCAAATTAGAAAATGCATGTATTCCTGATCTGTAGTGTTTTAGTGCTATGCATTCTTTGTTTCATGAATTCTTAACAGTATAAATAGCTGCAGAGATCAGTAACCTGTAGCATTTTCAGTTATGGGAAATGTTATATTTTCTAATTTCAGTCGCTGAAAATAAAGACAGAGGAGTATTGGAGAATGTAAGGGAATTGACAGCATTATTGCAAGCACATAGCTAATTCCTGGGAGGATCAATTATGGAACCCATACTTTGTATTCCAGACTTTAATACCTCCCATCAAGAGCACTCAGAGCTAAAAAAGATCTTAAGCTTGAGAGCCATTAATAAAATAGACAAAACCAGTGCAAGACAGCCATTGTTCTGATGGAATGAGTCAGCTATAGTGATGCTGTTTTTCCTCGTATTAAGTAAGCACTGTATTGATGGGTATTTGCTTTTGCTTTTTCAGAGCACCTCAGCCTAAAATCATTGTGCTGGAGAAAGGGTCGGATGGATTGGGCTTTAGCATTGTAGGAGGCTTCGGAAGCCCACAAGGAGACCTCCCTATATATGTCAAGACCATTTTTGCCAAGGTACTCCAAAATGTTACTCTGTAATGCCATTTGCATTGATATTCAATTTGACTTACTCTTTCGATGAGGAACATGAGAAAAAAGTTAGATTATTTTTGTATATTACAATAATATATAGAAAACTGAAACAACTTCCATAGTCTTCCTTGAATTTTTTTGTTTCAATAGTTTAATTGAAGTGAATATTATCCTTAAATCAATTATCAGCTTTTGGGACAAAGTACTGGGCCCTCTGGGTCTGTTTATGTTCTAAATATTGGGCACATTCCTCTACACTATTAAAAGCTTCACTTAAGGGCCATGCTGCATGTGGAAGTATTGTGCAAATTTTAAGAAACAATTTCAGAACAAATTAGTTCAGACTGGAGCTGGAACATGTGGTGATACCACTGTTAATCTTTACCACTGAAATATCTTGACCCTCCATAGGTTGTTATTTATTCAGACAGGAAATATCCCGTATTATTTTATTACAAACCACATATATAAATTATATATCATATTCTTAATCAGTTTACTTGCCTGCCCAATAGAACTCTGAAAAATTAACATTCCTATCTTCCTTTCTTAATATGAAGAGTAAAATAATAAACAGTATAACAAAATAACATACTGTAACTCATTAAAATATACAAGTTACATAAACTAATAGGCATTACAAAGAAAACAAATGTCACTAAAAAAACTGCCAAACATTCAAGTAAAACCTAGGATAGGGACTACCTTCTTATGTCATGGAAAATCAGGCAAAGGCCTAGTCTGATTTTATAAGAAAACTACAGATAATTATGGTTGTACAATTTACAACCATAATTAATACCAGAATTTCTGTTGTTAAGCAACCAATTTCTGTGGTTAAGTGAGTCACATCTAATTTTACAATAGTTTCTGCCACACTTGTTAAGCGAATCTCTGCAGTTGTTAAGTGAACCACAAGATCCTTAAGCGAATCCACTTCCCCCCAGTGACTTTGCTTATTGGAAACCATCTTGAAAGGTCATGAATGGCAATCACATGACCCTGGGACATTGCAACCATGTAAATGCGTGCTGGCTGCCAAGTGCCCAAAGTTTGATCAGGAGATCATGAACATGCTGCAACAGTCATAAGTGCGAGGACTAGTTGTAATTCACTTTTTTTTAGTGCCATTGTAACTCTATATTCCAAAGAGGTTGCAACTGATTATATTGCCTTATCCCCCCAAACACTGTGCTCAGAATGAATTTACGCAATGAGAAATGAACATTAATGGAGCAAATCATGTTAATTTAATACAGTTCATTTAAAATATCTTAAATTCCAAATGAACCAAAAATAAGCAAATAAGTTAATATGATACAAAGATCATAATCAAAAGCCTTTTCATATCTCCGTGCTTCTTCCTTCTGGTGGACATATTTTTACTATTTTATTGCAAGTATATTTAAGTGTTGTGCATTTATTAATATGTTTACCTTTGTATATGCTTTGCTATACAATGTTCATTAAAAATGGGAATAGGGTCTTTTCCTATACCAATGTGTCTTAACAGAAATTATAAGATATGGGATAAGAGAAGTGATTGTCCTATCTGTAATAATAAAAAAAACCTGAAAAAGAAAAAGGAGGATAACAGTAAAATCTGGGCAGTCCAAAAATGTTCACCTGTTATGTCAAGTATTTATTTAATTCCATAAAATTAAAAATAAGTATGGTCAATGAAGATTCTCAGTCATCCAGTTTGAGTTGTCTGGAACTTGTATCATGATAACTGGCCTTCTTTTCTTTCTTGGTTTGAAACGTTTTGATACTTATCTAGGTAGCTTCTTCAAGAAAAGAAGTCCAATTGCCATGACTCAAATTCCAGAAAAATAAGTAGTGATTTCCATATAGAAGATTTTTTTTTGGAAGGATGTGCCTGTGAAAGGCTAACCGTCAATGTTTTGAGCTCACTCAGCTGATGCTTTTGTTACTTTTTAAAGAAAAGAATTGTGGGACAGTTTACACCATCTGTTCTTAGTTTTAGTACATAATGTATATGTGAGCTTCGGTGATTAGATCCATGCATGCCAATGTATCACTTTCTGTGCGGGAAAATTGCTAAGTTAGCTATACAATGTAAATTGGACTATAACAAGGAAAAGTTTTGTCTGAGGAGAAGCTTTCCCAACCAAGAACCCTCTAGTTTAGCCTTTCCGATTTAGTATCACATGATCTAGCACCACATTAATCCCACTGACTAGGCATTTTGTTGGAACGCTAATTCCACTATATCCCCAATGGCTGAAGAATGGTTAACCTAAGGCGGGTCTGCCATCTCCATGTTCACTATAATTTGTTATCTATAATTTTAGTCCCAAAACATTGCTTGGCTGATGATGTGTATTGTTTCTGGTCTGTTTTGTTTTCCTTCTTTCCAGGGAGCAGCTGCAGACGATGGCAGACTCAAGCGTGGTGATCAGATTTTAGCTGTTAATGGACAGTCTCTGGAAGGTGTGACTCATGAGCAAGCCGTAGCTATTCTGAAGCACCAAAAGGGGGAAGTGATATTAACAGTGTTGCCATGAGCTTTGCTGCAAAGGCAATTTGGGCTGGATGCAATTATTTCTGAGCATTGCTAGAGCTGCTATAAAATGATCTACAATTCTTGTCAGATGGCAACCCAACTCCAGCTAAAATTAGCACATATTATTAAGAATGTTCCTATGCAGCTACAGCCATTGTAGTGGTCCATTATGTCTTGTCATTGAAGCTATTTGTGAAAGCCTTAATCCTACATCTCATCCCTCCTAGGTTCTCTTGAATGAGCTTTTGATTCCTTCCTTTGTCCATAATTATTATCTCTTAGTAGGAAATATAATCAGGAAACTAAAATTAGCATATATACAAGAAAGAATGTGGCCATTTGTTGGTTCCCATCTAATGAACAGATAGAAATACTGATTGACTTTTCATCTCATTCATGGTTTGATTGTCAAACTTTTGAGCCGTGCCAGAAAACATTTAAAATGTAATTCAATTACAGCTTTTTTGAATAATGAAATATCAAATTTTCCGAAATTAATTGCATATGAATTTCTAATGATGAAGTGCCAATCTTCCTGTCTAATCTCTCTGGATAAATATATGTAAGTTAGTTATAACCATGACAAGTAAATTTTAAGCTTCTCCTTATTCATTTTCTGGTTTTGGAAAATCCTGTGATAGATTGGCAAGAATCTTTAGAGGTTCCTATCTCTGGACAGTTGGTTAAATAGTGGAAATAATGTGTACTGTGTAAAGCAGGGGTGGGGAACAATGATCCTTTTATGGTTTGTGGACTTCAAGTCCCAGAATTCCTAAGCCATGCTGGCTCAGGAATTCTGGGAGTTAAAGTCCAGAAGTCATAAAGGGGCCATGGTTCCCCACCTCTGATGTAAAGCTTAACTCCACTGAAATGAATGAAAGTGAGCCTTAATTTGGAATTAGGGCTACTTATTATTTATAATGATAATATAATGAATTGTAAACATGATCTACCAATCTCATGATCAAATTTTGACATATATGTCTCAATAATAAATAAAATGGAAATTTTCTATTTAAAATCCTGCAGCTTCTGTAAAATACGTTTACTGTTATGATGTAATTAGAATGCAATAAGATCATCTTGTTAAAGTATGTCTCTTAACTATGCCAAGGTGAATAAGTAGTGGTCAAAAAAGAAGTGGCATGTCTTGTTAAGAATAATGTCCGTGTTTTCATGTTCTGTCTTTGGATCTAGCAAATCACAAAGTGCATTAAGCTATTGGAATATAGCAATAGCTATGCATATTCCATGAATAGTGCCTGAAAGCAGGTTAAAATGATTTTAAAGGGTTTCTATTCAATGTCCAAATAATGATATTTATATGAAATGCAAGTGAAAATGGCCATGAAGAAAACTCACTAATTCTTTTTAAGACTTGAGGGCATTTGATACTGTCAGGTGATGCTTAGATTTACATTGGATATCCATGCTTAACTTGAAGGTATAAAAGATATTAATTTGTTTAAGAATTGTGATCCAAAATCCAATGATTGGCCAAGAATGTATATTTTAAATGGATATAATCATTCTTTTAACTGTTATGCAAACAGTGGAGCTTCTTTTCACTGGTTTCTGATGAAGGGGATGTTGGGCTTATATGCTAAAATAATGTGCATGTTTTCTAGCTCAGATGGGAGATCACCTCATTGTTGCTTATAATTTACACTTTTTACATGTTTCATATAGTGCTGTAAAAAAACAACAACAATAAACCAAACAAACACCCCCAAACAAACCGCATTGTAACCTGCAGATAAATTGGTGATGATGTGGGGAAGTCAGTGCTATATGTAAACATTCGAAAGCACAATCTGGTTGGAGGTTTTCCATCTGTCACATCCTTCAAGGATAAGTGGAAATTACTTAAGTGTGTATAGTAAACCACCCAGTTGATTGGGCCTCAGTTGTTTAAGCAGAAATCTTTGTCTTTCGGAGAGTTTGTGGGGGTTTTGGTTTTGATAATGCTGCTAATTTCTACGAGGGGCGGTGATACCTACTGTACGTTTGTGTATAAAATAAAATGTTTTATGAATTCCAAAGATTCTTAATAAAGTTCACTTGCATAAATAACGGTGGCATGGTGGGAAGGAATTAACATTGCACCCATTTCACGGAAACGTAACTATGATATTACAGATTATTTTGGTCTTTGCAGCAAATAAACCTTTAACATGACTATGGGGAAAGGTTTAAAAATCCAAGCATGACACAACTTTTGTATAGCTCAGACTTCATACTGAAGTTGGCACCAGTATAGTCCACCTCTTCTTATTGCTTTTTCCCCCCCAGAGTAATACATTTAAAATAGGTAAGACTAAAAGACTTAGATCTAGCTCTGCATCATTTTTCCCTTGAATTCAAAATGGCTCTAAAACAACAAGGCTGGACCCCATGCCTGCTGTATTATTGGCTAACATGCTTGTCAAATATTGGCTATAGAAATTCTTTTTTAAAGCGTATCATTATTCATGGGCTGGGCAGAAGCAGCCCATGAAAAAGAAGTATAGCTGTTTCTTTTTAGTTGTGTAGCTGTTTCAATTACCCTTTTACCAAAGCTTCTAATTAAAAAAAAATCTTAGAAAACATGTTCCTTCATTTTGTGCCCCTTCTTAGTATGTGGACAATTAAATGATAATCAAATCTATCACTGCTGCAAGCTGCTATACAAAAGGCACGCTATAAATCTAAAAAAAATAAATGCAAAATAAAATAAAATGTGTGTGGGAGTCATTTCTAAAAACAAGTTGAAGGAGGAGGGAATAAAGATTTTAACTGGCACTGTGGCAGCATTTCAAATGCTGAGGGGCAAGGTATCTATTTCTTGAATGTATACATAGAAAAATACATTGAACTTAATGGGAAAGAACTGGCTTTTTTCTCCTATATGCTTAATTTGAGTGATAGGCAAACTCTAGCCCATTTGTTCAAGTAACTTAATAAACCAAAGTTTATATTCTGCCAACCATGTATCAAACACAATCCTCTTGCAAGTAATCAGCAATTCAGATTTCTGTCTTTCACAGAGACATACAATCAGCATATACAGCCCTCTCAAATCTCTGTTAAGAGCAAGCTGCTAGTTCAGTTTTCCTTCACTGTCTATAAAAATGGACAGATGTATTATTGTTCAGTTCGGACAAAAGAACCAAACTGTTTATCTTGTTTAAAAAGGATAATTGGGAAAATAAAAAACTAGCATCTAAAACCATTTTAGTATAAATCATATATAATCTAATACATTAAAGCGGAGGAGGGGGCAACCTTTACAACTTTAAGACTTGTGGACTTATTCTCCCAGAATTCCCCAGCTAGCATAGGAATTATGGGAGTTGATGTCCTCAAGTCTTAAAAGTTGCCAAGATTAGATGTCCCTGCATTAAACTCTTTGATCCTGGCAGAAACCAGAGTCTAGGACCTAAATGTCCTATTATTCTGGCTCTAGTTTGGCAAAAGTTGAGCAATGGAAGGGCCGGCAATCCTCACTGCTGAGATCTTAACAATAAAACCAACGGAGCAAAATTCTTTCCAAATTTCAGACTCTAAATAGGGTTTTTTTTTAATTAAAAGATGCTTTGAAAGCATTTTAATGCATCCTTTTGTTTTAATTTGAGGGGGAAATTAATGTGTATATTCAATATATAGTTTATCTTAAATCATATAATCATTTAGCAATTTATATTATACTGTTAAATTTAATTAAATGAATAATAATACCATTGTCCCAAAGTTCAACTACAATGCAGCTGAATTCCATACTATTAATTGAATCAAATTTGTTATCACAGAAGTGCAATATAGAAAGACCCTTGAAGTAGTATCATGGTGCAATCCTCACAACATATGACTGACTCTGATTAATACTGTATTTATTTGATTTTTTTTTAAAAAAAATCCTGCCTTTATTACTTTATACATAACTCAAGGTGGTAAGCATACAAAATACTTTTTCCTATTTTCCTCACAAAAACAACCCTGAGAAGTAGGTTGGACAGAGACAAGTGACTGGCTCCAAAGTCACCCAGCCAGCTTTCATGGCCTAAGGTGAGACTAGAACTCATGCAGAACGAATACCTTCAGAGAATTCAGTGCACTTATGACCTTTGTTACCAAAATTACTGGTCTGTTAAAGTTAATTTAAGCAATATCACATTAGGTCCAAAGTAAGACAGCTTTGTCAAACCCTCATCACAAGCCCAGGCGAAAAAAGCAAGAACTGCACAGGTTTTTGCAGGGCAGGAGTCTCCAAAATTGTGGACTTCAACTCTCAGAATTCTCCAGCCAGCATGCAATCATTTATTTCTTAGTTGATTATGATGGAATAGACTTTAAATTCGTGAATCTCTTTTTCACTGAACATTGTGCATCCTGGACTAACTCCTGCCTTATGTCTTGGTTGTTTACATCCAACATTGTGTTATTTTCCCAACTCCGCACATTCTCTCATATTATATCTCTGCTTCCTTTTAAGCAAACCTTTGGGCTTCAGGGTAGCTTTACTGGGAAATTCCATGCAGAAAAGACTCAGATGTTTTGGATTATTTTCCCATCACCCCCAGGGTTTTTTTAAGGTCAGCGATTTGACTTCTATCTAGTTCATTTGCAATTTTCCTCCAGGAACTTTGACACTTTTTTTGTATATTTTTGAAGTGAAGTACCTTTCAGGTAGGTTTTGGAACAATGGGACTAATTAATTATAAAGATTCCCACTAATTTTGGATTTAGCTTCCCTGGAGCTGTTAAAAATATCATTAAAATCCTTATTTTTATGCAACTCTGATTAGCCTATTCTTTCATTTTGACTTGCCCAGCTGCCTTTTAAATGACTGTGATCAAGTTTCAGTAGATGATTGTATTTCCTGGGAAATTCTGTTGGAAAGGCAAGCAGAGGGTAACTTGCTTCCATTATATGTAGAGGCATCTGCCCATGTTGGCCCATTCAAGGGAAGGGGATGGGGCCTACTATATACCAAATATTTATGGGAAAGAGTGGATGGAAGTTGTAGGGGACCAGGTTTGTCCATGAGGGCAGAGTATGTAAAGTCATGGCTTGCACATTCCCTGTGATCAAGATTTTTAGGGAGGAGTAGGGGTTTTAAGGAGAGGGTAGCAGGTGACCGGTGCAAGGTCAGGCCTAGTTAGTATTTGGATTTAGTGAAACAGTTGAAGTGGGGGGTAGGAACATACTTGGAATGACAAATGGAATTGTTGTTGAAGGTATTCTTTAAAACCCCAATTCCTGAGTAGATAAGAGTTGAGGGAGCCGAGTGGTAGGAAGTGGAACTGGTGGGAACTATGTGGTCCAACATTGCTTCTCACAATCAGACTGGTGAGGGTCAATACCTCCTTCCCTCAGCTGTTCTGGGTGGTGGTGGGGGGGACAATTGTGTCTTGCACTTAGTCCCTAGCACTTGGACTGGCATTGCTGGGCGCCATTGGTGAGGTTTATGCCCCTGCTCTAAGGGGTATTTCGTACCAGAATCCCTCAAAGGCTGAGTAAAGACTCAGGGAGTCTTACTCTGAGCCAGTTATTGCTTGTTGGTGTAAGAGAAAAGGCTAAGCTGGAATATGGAGTTGAACATGTCATAAGTTTAGAG
>JANHJO010002470.1:10400-24038 GCA_032468235.1 Pseudoxyrhopus heterurus | reverse complement strand
AGGAGGAGGAGGAGGAGGAGGAGGAGGAGGAGGAGGAGGATGACTCACCACAGGCAACTGGCCATGGGACAACTCGCCACCAAGACAATTCTACACAGGATAACTGAATGCAATAAATGTTATCTGCCACTGTTTGTTCAACATTATTTCCATTGATAAAAATGGAAATAACGTCAAAGAAGCAGTGACAGATAGCATTTATTGCACTGAGTTATCGTGCATGGAACTGTCCTGCCGTGACTTGTCCCTAGGCAAGTTGGTCGTGGCAAGATGGCCATGGTGAGATGGCCATGGCGAATTGGCCGCAGCAAGTTGTCCTAGACGTGGAGGAAAACCAAGACCCAATTCAAAAAACCAGGCTATTATCTAATACAGAAATGGGTCTGTTTCTGCTGCTGAAATGAAGTCTTGGAATAATCTGATAGAGGCAGGAACTCATGGCAAAGGAAGAGGGGCACAAACAGGAGTGAGCAATCTTTGGGATGGGGACCAGACTGCATTAATATTTGGGGAAACAAGACTTCATTGACTAGAGACTGCAATTTTAGTAAGGCAGATAAAGAGGGACCTAAAGGGTTTAAAAAAGGAGTTTGGAGTGCTACATACAGCCTAGGATCTCCAGGTTTCCATTAGTGTTGCATGTGCCTACATTAGTTGTTGACTTAGGAGATTAGATCTACTCTCCAGATACTTTTTCTTCCTCTTGATGTTTGTTTTTGCCTAACTTTCTTATTTCCAGCAGTGATTGTTTTGCTTCTTAGGAAGGAAAAGGAAGGCATTACTGTGATCCTGAGTATATTGATGCAGAAATAAATGGCCATTTACCCCTAGGTAGCCACATATAAACTCCTTCAACCATCAGTAGTTGCTGACTCTGCTCATTTGCTGACTAAGTCAATTGCCAACTGCAGTAAACTTCCATTTTCCATGTGGTCATTCATACAGATAACTGGCTCCACACATGCTTGCTTTACCCTTTTTAAAAAAATTCCAGGGTAAAATATTGCTGTGGAATAAATTGTACATTTAATTTTGGAACCAAGGGACAGGGATGACTTATGGCTGGTGAGAAAGAATTTGATTAACAAGAGGGAAAAGTGCAGTTGACTGATCCTGATGCCCTGGAAGCCAGGAACTATTAAGCCTCCCAGAAACTGACAGGACCTCAGCGTAAGCAACCTATAATAATAATTGTCCCAAACTGTGAACTGTACATTTCAGTCCTCTGAATAATAGATTCAAGAACTTCCACATGTTTTTTTTAAAAGATGGCTTGTAAGAGAGAATGGGGTAACAATCATAACAAAATTATTTGGACCCCTCTTTAGAAATCCAAAGAGGAAGAAGGTTAAACTGAAGACTAAATACAATAACAGTATGGAATAAGATATGTAAGATAATATAAAGTAAGCAATGTATAATATATACAATAAAGTAGCAACAATAGTGTGGCATACAAGTTGTGTCTGCTCATTCGGCAACTATTCAAACTTGCGATGGTGCTGATCAAAAGAGACTTATCAGCAGTCCTCAGTGTTCTGGCTGTCACGTTGTCCCTGTAGTCAATTACAATTTTTGTGATTACAATTTCTGACATTCCTTGCCTATGTCCCACAAGCAAAGTCATTGGGGAAGCCAATAGAAAATCAGAAGTCGCAATCATGTGAGGTCCATGCTTATCAACCCGTGCAATCCTTGCTTAATTATGGCAATCAGGATTGCTGGAATTGCCATTGCTTAGTGATGTGGTCATGTGACAGTGCATTTACAACCCAATCACTTACCAATGGCAATTCTGGTCCCAATTGCCGTCATAACCTGAAGACTACCTGTATTAAGGCTTACAGTGGTGGGATTCAGCCGGTTCTCACTTATTCAGGTGAACCGGTTGTTAAATTACCTACACCCCACTATCAAAGTGGATCCTGAACACTGCTCTGCAATGGAGAAATGGGCAACGGAGCGGCCAGCATGAAGAAAGGAGGAGGAGCAGGGAGAAGAAAAAGGGAAAACAGCCTTCTCCTTCCTTTCCACTGGCCATTCCATTATCCATTTCTCCATTGCAGAGCAGTGTCCAGGTTCCACTTTGATAGTGGGGTGTGGGTAATTTAACAACTGGTTTGCCCAGGGTCAGGTTGGCCATCATGGGAGGCTCATACCATATGTGCAGCAGAGCAGGAGGATGGGGATGGGCCACGCCTCCCACGGCAGCCAACCTGACCCGAACCGGTTGTTAAATTATTTGAATCCCACCACTGCGCATAGCCCATTACTCATTCATTGGAATGAGTATCATTTCTTTTCTGAAACATGGGTTGAGCTTCTCCTTGATCTCTAAGCAAGGAATCAATTATGCTTGAAGCAGGAATATATGAGTCCTATTAACTACATTCTCTTTATTGCTTCTTGGCAACTTTTGCAGAGATCTAATCCACAGTAGAATGGAAGAGGAATAACGAAGTTACATTTAATCAGACATGTCCATATCATTTTGGGTACACATGCAATGAGGCATTATAAAATGAAAAGGCAATCTTGTCCCTTCCACTGATGCTTACCCACCATTTACCCCAACAAACTGAAGGTTCTTTTTGGTGCCGTTACTTCCTTCGTGGAAACCAGCTTCTTTCTTTTTCATAATAGATTTCAGACTTGTACTTGGAGAGATTTCTGATAGAAATAAGTTTTAAAACAATTATATAAAAACGTCATCATCACCGCTCTTTCTTAATATTACCATATATGTTGCAAGTGTGGAATTCTACTGCCACTTTTTTCCCATGACAGATGTTCATGATGGACATCCCTAGGTGTTCAGGGATCCATGCAGCCACCATCCATTCTTCCCAATGTACAGGAATTGTCAGGCCAACATAGAAGATGTGGTAGAAAAATCTTCCATGCTTTTCTCTACTGTGAGTCATACAAACACATTATGGCAGCTGAAGTTCGTAAAAAGAATTGTGACAACGTAAGAACAAGAACTGAGGTTATTGTGAGCAACCAAGAAACAAACACATGGATCATCAAACAAATCACTCCAGAGTTTTCCTGAGGTACAAACGACCATGTTTAAATTGTCCTACTTTGGACATATTATGTAGAGACTTAGTTCTCTGGAGAAGGCTCTAATGCTGGGATGGTGGAGAAAGAGAAGAGGAGGACAACTAGTAGCAAGGTGGGTGGCTCAGTTACAGTGACAGTGATTATACAATTGGAATCCCTGAAAGACCATACTAGGGACAGATTATTATGGAGCAACTCTACCTGTGTGGTTGTTAAGAGTCAGCACTAACTTAAAGCATCATGTTCAGATGGAAGATGCTATGAGTGACAACAAACATTATTCCCCCTTTTTCCCCATTGTTCTGAATTGGCAGTGGTGATTTGACTCATTTCTCAAGCTAACTTTTAAACCCAACATCAGTTCTCACCATACAGCATTTCTCTGAAAGGCAACAAGCAAGCATACAGGAGTGGTATTAAGTAGCAGTGAGATATCAGACACCAAGTTATCCACACAATGTAGCCCAGTTACACACCAATGCATATCTGTTGGCTTCAGAGACAGTGAAGGATGTTATCCCATGATCAATCTAAGATGCCTCAAAAAGGTATCATGTTGTCTATCAATACTGGCAAGTACAAATCTTGAGCTAGATCTACTCCAGATGACAAATTGTCAACTGAAGAACCAGGGCAACTAATCTGTGATATTCTAGATAATTTTACTTGCTTGCTTACTTACTTACTTATTTGTATGCCACCTTTATTATTTTTACAAACAATCCAAAGTGGCAAACATATCCAACACATCTTCCTTCTCCTATGTTCCCTACAAACAACAACAACCATGTTAGGTAGGTTAGGCTGCAAGAGAGTGTGTAGCTCAAGGTCACACACCTAGCTTTCATGGCTAAGGTAGGATGCAAACTCATGGTCTCCTGCTTTCTAATCTGGTGCTTTAACCACTAGACCAAACTCTCATCCACAGTGAAAAAGACTACTAGAGTTTACATTTAGTATGAAATGCTAATAATAATATGTTTCACTACAAGACACTCTTTGGTTGTCTGTAACAACCATTTGGATTGTATTGTCTGGACATTTCTACTCTGAAGAACTGTAAGAGCTACATGGGGCTATCTATGCTAGCCTAATCTGGGTGAAAATAAAATTAGTGACTATGGCAATACATAACATCTGGAAGGAATTAATTTACTTATCTACACAATGGAGCACTAGATTTCAGTATGAAAAATTGGTTTTAGATTCTGCTTGCAAAGGATTATTGAATTGGGCTAATTAATTGTGACTTTAAATTATTAACGCAAATTAAGACTCTGTTTCTTTTTAAATGTATCTACATGCTTTTAAGTTCTGAAATTTAAAACCTTTTATTCAAATTATAAACTGTGTACATAATTTTCTTTCAGCATTAATTGCCTTGGGATTTTTCTCTTAAGCACCAGGACAGATAGTTGGGTGGTTTAATAACTTCAGACAAATGCAAGCAATCCAGTGCTTTCCAGATATTTCGGATTTTAAACTCTTATCAGCCAAAGTTGGTGTAAAAGATTGTGAGAAGACAACAAATTGCCTACTTCTTCATCACTCTGAGAACCTTCAGATGGGTCACTTTCTAAATTCCGTAGGTTTGCCTATACATTCCAGAAGTTTTTTTTTTTAATTTGCTAAAATGTTTTGTTTTATATCACATCATGTGCTAGTCTCTGATTATACATGGGGATGGCAACATATTTGATAGCATCACCACATATGCACCATTTGGCAGGGTCCTAGAATCATGCTAGATGGCCTAAAACATTGGAAACTTATTTTAATGTTCCAATCTAATTTTCACCTAGCATGCCCAATTCCTCTATCCAGATCAAAGCAAGCACACACCACTCAGTTCTGCTAGAAAATAAATAAATAAATGGCTTGATCTTTATTTATTAAACATCAGCAAACACCACAACAGTTAACTGGCAAAAGCAAGACAAAAGTAGGAAAATGCAGGCAGAGAGACCAGAACAACAGGCAAGAATTTTCCTATATCTCTACCGTATATGTAAAAAGGCACAAAATTTTCCAGAGATACTGGAAATTATATTGTGAATAATTAGTATGGGTGGTGGCCTTTCTTTTATCTCATGTTTAAACCTTTTATGTATAAAATGGCAGAAGACAGATTGAAAGAAGAAAGAAGCTGATCCCTCCTCAATTCTGCACCATTAATGAAAGAATTGATTGAATAGGGATGATAAAAAAATAAAAATCCCATTTTCCACAGTTTTTCTCCCCGTATTATCAGATATCCATTTACTTTCAGAGGGGAGATTTGTCCGAATTACACAGTGCCCTGAGCTCATTCAGTCCTTACCGGACAATTGAGGGAGTTATCCTTTCCATTTAGGATTTTTTTTGCTCCTTCGTTATTTTCCTGATTTGAAAACCCATGGGACCTACCAAGTTTATTTAATATCTTCCTTTTAGGCATTTTAGGCACAAGAGCAAAGACGTTCACATTTTTAATTTCAAACTGAACTTTGAAATTTGACTGGAAATTTTAAGAGACAGAATGGAACTATATGAGAACCAACTTTCAATACGCTTGGGAAAAGGACATCCTACACTGTAAATTATGAGAACAAAAATTTGTGAAAGTAAGCATGATTAAGGCCTTTTCTCTGTTGTTGTTCATTAAAATGTAAGGCTAGAGATCTATATAAGGTTTCTGAAACTGCCAAAGTCTGTTATTTGTCAGTCACATTCAGCTCACTAGATCACATTGTCACATGCTGAGACAGCAAACTAGAAAGCCCAGATCATTCACAGATAGCATGGCAAAAATTAGAATGTCAACGATGCATGAAAGAGAAGGAAGGCTATCGGTTGATTTTCTATTACCACAAGAGATTGAAAAGTAGAATCTGAGAGTGACTGGGATTTGCTGCTGCTGTTTTACATGTGACAAACCTTACATTTCAACTTTGCTCTTAATTTAAATCAAAAAGAGGCATCAGAGTTTTCCCATGATCAGGAACACCTTACAGTTTTGGCACAATAGTAGGCATTGTGATAAAGCAGGCACTGACCCAAAGTATTTTGTTATCTAAGGCAAAGCTCATAGTAACCTCCCCCCCCCCATTCTACGTAGTGAGGCTTCTTTGATGGCAGCGTCCACCAACACTGAGAAGGCCAAAATCTTATGACAAGGACAAATTATGTGACATTCAAAGCTTTGACAGAGATAAGTAGCCATGGAGCTCAGGAGCCAATGTCCCCAAGCATACCATTCTAGTTTGCTTACGGTAGAATCAGTTTTGTGCGTCAGGTAGTCCTTGACTCACAAAAAGCTTAGTGACTGCTCAAAGTTAACACTAAAATGGACTTACAACCATTTTTCACACTTAACAGCCGCTGCAGCATCCCTGTGGTCACGTGATCAAAATTCAAACACTTGGCAACTGGCATGGATTTATGACAGTTGCAATGTCCCAGGGTCATGCGATCACCTTTTGTGACCTTTTGACAAGAGACATGAATGGGGAAGCCAGATTCACTTAACAACTGTGTTAAGTGTAACTTAACAACTGGAGTGTTTCACTGAACAGTTGTGGCAAGAACGGTCGTAAAACGAGACAAAACTCAACAACTATGTTGTTTGGCCATGGAAATTTCAAGCTCAGTTGTGGTGGTAAGTTGAAGGCTATTTGTATTGACCTACTTTTATCATATTGTATATGACTATATGCTTATTTATATGCAATGGAATACCACTTCCTCATTTGGGAATCTTGGACTAAGTGAGTGGAAGGATTGATTTCCCTGACTGGTACCAACCCAAGATCAGGATTATTGACTTATTGAAGGCTACATGTACAGACTGAGCATCTTTTGCATTCCAATTAGTATAAGTTTCTTGTTCTATTTGAAAAACAGTTAATATTCCAGAATTTGTACACCTAAGCTTCTTTCATAACTTTTGCTTGTTTTTCCATTGTTAGCCTCATACTAGCTTTTTTTTAAATATAAATATGTATAGGTAATCTTCCTTTATAAGTCATAATGCATTTTTAAGTATTAACTTAGAATAATGGGAGCCCAGGCTCTTAGTACATAACTTCTTTGAGATTTTCCCAGACAACTACAAAGAAGATATGGACAGTACATTAAGCTATGTTTCGTTTAAAGAAAAAATCAGGGAATATCCTGTAAATATTTTAGTTTTACCTTTTTATTTTGAAAAAGCAATTATATCTACTTTATTTGTTTCTCAAGTGGTGCTACCCCTGAATACCATCAGTGTAAGATAGTGAAAGATTGGCTTTGTCAAAACTATTTACCCAACTGTTGATACTGTGTGTTGGAATTCTCTTGGTCTGTTGGTGTCTGTGCTGAGTAGGCAGAGAGCAGCAAATTCAGAGAATTAACAAGTTGATTCTGGATCGAACTGAGCTTTGAGGCAGGTTGCTTTATTGCACTGGCTAGCTCGGGATACCCATGTTCTAGGCAAAGCCACTGCTCTTGTAAGAGATCCTGGATTTTTTTAATGTATTGGCCCACAATGGGATCTGCAGGTGATTCCTTTGCTTCTTGATGATTTCGCTCCTCCTGATCTCGCTGAGCATCTTCTTGAAAAATGATTTGCATTCCTTTGGATTTTACGTCAGCGGTCTTGGGAGCAGAACCATTTTCTCCACCAGGAACAAAGAGCTGAGCGGTCAAAAGGTTTCGTTCTGTCTTGTTGTTTTCATTATCAACATGTAGCTCATTATAGCTTGGTTCAACAATGGGGCAATCGCTTTCCTGAGCAATTCTCTCTCCTTCCTTGTTTTTCTGCAAAGTAGGCTTATCTCTTCCTCCATCATCAGCAGAAACACCTGATATCTCAGCACAGAGTAACTCTTTACATATTTCCACATTTTTATCATCAGCCTCATAAGTATCACCTCCTAGAGGTTCCACAAACTGCATGATGCTTACAGAAATCTCTTTTTCATGCATCACCTTTTCATGTACATGTTCAGTATTCACAGCAACATCAAAGTATTGGGGGGCACTTCTGGCCTGCACGCCTGGCTCAATTTCTTTGATGTTCTCCCCACAGAGCTTTTCTTCCAGCTGCGCTTTAGAACTTGCTAGCAATTCAATGCTTCTCTCTTTTGCTTTGATTTCTTGATCCTGTTGCTTCAAAACTATCCGGATCTGCTCAAGTTCTTCTGTTTTGTGATTCAGCTGCTTCTCCAGAATTGCAATATGCTGCTGTAATGCTCTTATATTGCTGGGACCTTTGAGAAGGAAGGGCTCGAGTTCTATATTTCCCCCCGCTTTTCTAGCGCTAAGACCTGTCATTTCATCTTCTTCCTCTACTTCTTCTGTAACAGTCTCACATATGTTAAGTTCTATTTCTTCCTGGGATTTCTTTACAGACATGTTTTCTGAGGTACCGGTAAGGGCCAATCCACTCTGAACTGATGATGGACACACCTGTGTCTCGTGACATTTTTCTCCACTCTCGACCGCAAGGAATTTCTGAGAAATTGGGGGTTGGCTTTGCTGTGGATCATTGAGTTGTATTATTTCCTTAGGAAGCTCTGTTTGTTGCTGGTCTAACAGAAGCTGAGCTTCTCTTCTTAATCCTGGACTTTTCTCAGAAACCTGGATGGCTTTATTGGTTTGCTCTTTCATATCTGTTAGATTTTCATGGGGGGGTAATGAAGATCTTTTGGAACTCATTAATTCGGATGGTTTTTTTACAGGGCTAAAATCAAGCTCTAAACCATTTCCATTGGAAGACTGAAGGAATCCAGAAGGCAGAAAAGCTGCCTGATGAGTTTCTTCTTCTAAATTTGGAATTGGTGGAAGTTGGGCAGGCATGCTGGATGCCCTTAGAAGCTGAGGCCTTCCTTTACAATTGGCAGTCTCCTCTTCAAGGGAAAGAGGATCTTGTTTGACAGTCTCTATTAGCAGGGCTTTCTTTCTGCAGCTTGGTCCTTGGGGAAGAGGTGAACATGAAGACGTGTCAATGGGTGTGACTAGGGACCTGCTCTCCTCTGCATCTAAAGAGGTCTTTCTCTGTGTAAGGAAACTCTTGTTTAAGGAGGACGAATAGACATTGGATCCATTTTCTGGAAGGCTAAAGTTCCGAGGCAGGGTGCTAAATTTGGGGTGCTTAGTTTTCCGGCGGACTGGAATTCTCTTGATAGTATTCCCCTTTTCAATGTCATCAACATACTTCAGGAAGTCAAGATCTAAATGGAAGCCATAGGGGGTTTCAACAGAATAGGGACTTTGGGGTGGATCTTTATCCTCTGCTTTTGATGCCCAGTTATCTGCTAACATGGAAAAAAATAGAAACAAAAAATAAAAGCTTTAATTTACAAGAGATAATATTGAAATCTAGAAATCTCATTATTATCCATATTCACTCTTCCTGATACATATAAATAGTTGAAGGCAAACCTAGATATTTGGGGAAAACATTTAGGAAAGATTCTTCTCTTTTTAGATTAATTCTTCAGGGAATTCTACACATCTGTTCTAATACTGCAGAGCTGTTGGCTTGAAAGTAGAACAACCCTATAAAGCTATCCTTTCTACTTCTGACTGGACATAAACAACTTTTATATTGAAACAACAATTTACATATCATGCATCATTCTTATTCCAAGGATTTCACTGCATAAATTCCATGAACCCAAGGATCGAGTTTTATGGAAAGGCCAGAAGGAAGTAACAAAGTATTTTGACTAAGTAACATTATGCACACAGAATATTAATAACAGGCTGATTAAGGCTGATCTTTTTGAGCTTATCAGGTTTCATCCCAAGGAAGTTTAAAATGTTGTTCTTAGTTCCTTGGAGGAAAGACAGGATATTAAAAAAAGAAAGAAAACTAAGTACCTCTCTAAGGAGAGTTAGATATGCTAAGTTTAAGTCCTCCTATTGGTTTTCTCGAGACCTGCCTTCTTCTAGGTTGCAGTCACACAGACCTATTCCAGCACTGACGAAAATCAGCCTGTATCACTATGCATAACTTTTTATTCTAATGCTAGCTATAGCTCCAGGCACAACTACAAGGCAGCTTCATTAAATCACTGTGCAGTTGGTCCCCATCCACAAAGCAAAGAGGGAGAGAATGGCTGGCAATTTGTCATTCAAGACATCTCTGTAGAGTCAGCTAGAAGATATAGCCCCAAAGAGGGATGTGAAAATATATAAACTTATTTTCTGTGACTCCACAGATATTTGTTCCACTGTGAATCCTCAGGAATTTGCTAAATCATCACTCTAATTGATAATTATGTGAACAACAGCTTCTGCAGACTGCGTTACAGATCCACTTTAAAAGCCACATGATTCTAATATATGTGAAATCTTTACTATTACTCTACATTCAGTGCCGATAATGCATTTTTCAACACGTTTTCTAACCATGACAAGTACTTACGGCATGGATTGAACAGTAGTCATAAAAGAAAAAGAAATGCTATGTCAGCCTTGCTCTTTTTAAAATATAAGAATGTTTCAGTGGGCACACAAGATGGCATGGCCCCAGATGTTTATTTAGTCTATAAAGCTAAATAGATAAATACTATTTAGGCATTTGTTAATGGTCTTCTAAGAGCAGTTCTTGCTAAATAGACTTCACTGCATAATCTATTTTTGGCTCTTGGATATGGTCTTTGGAATACTGAGTACAGAAAATTAAATTTCTCCCCAAATAGATGAATGAAAGAAATACTACAACAGGGCTAAAATTAATTATTTTATTAGTTAAACCTGATTAAATTGAATTATTTAATTCAAAGCCAAACTATCCTTGATGCTGTTGGGGAATAGAGTTACTCAATACCTATATAGTCATGCATATGGGTAACTATAGAAAAATAGTGAGTATGACAGGTTCTATTCTTTTAACCTCAATATTGATAGAACCTCAGTAAGAACAACTCCACCACTGCTTTTCACTATGAAAACCAAGCTGGAATTGGTGCTAAATATTTACTGTTGTTTAAAGGCTACACATTCATAAAACACAATTCTGCTAACTTTGTCTGGGAAATCTTCTCCAACCATTTATCTAAAATGCTGTCTGGATCTTCTACTTGCATTCTTTTGGGTTAGAATTCATGCATTCGAGACTCTTTCCACAGATCAAGAGGAAAGGCCATTTGATAAATCTTTAAATCTGAATCATCCCACCTTGCTAATTTCCTATCATTTATCAGAAGCAATTATCAATGGCACCATTCAAAAATACATGTTTCTGAAATACTACTTTCTGACAGTGTATGGAAAGATTTTGAACACAGAATATGCAAAATAAGGACATTTCAAAAACGCAAGTGTGTTTATGTTGTTCTTAGAAAAAGATAATTATACTTCATAGAGAAAATGCTTGACTTTCAATTAAGATGAAGTTTGTATCCATACCATCTGTATTCTCCATGATGAGAATTCTGTTTAATTTGCCGATGTCAAGCCATTAGTGAAACTTCATAAAAAGAAATGCAGTCCACCTAAAAAAAAAAGGAGTGGTGGTTTTTTTTTTAATGTAAATCATGGCTGTTTCAAGAATTGAGTATAATAATTATTTACATTTACTTTTATACATAAATTATACATTTCACCAATGTATTTTAAAAACTCATTCTGCTCTTCCTGGAATGAAATTATTGTCTACTAGCATTTTGATAAGCATTTTAAGAATTTTTTTTAAAACCGGAGTTCCTCTCCTAACCATGACAGTTTCTGCTTTGAGAATACATAACTCTGTGTGATTATTTCTTACTGCTGAGGAACAATTCATTGTACTTCTAGAAATTCAGCATTATGAACAGAGAAATGCCCAGGGGGTGCATACTGAGCAGAGACTAACATGATGTAGTAGCTATGTGAAAGTACAAATGTTTTGAAAACAAAAAAAGAACCTATAACAGAGTTGGAGAGAGGAAAAGGGTCCCTTGGTGTAAATATGGTGTCAGGAAAGCTGAAGCTGAAAGTGAATTGAAATTGACAAACGATGCTGAGAATAACAAAAAAGGGTTTCTCTACCTACCTTCAAATAAAAGAATCAATGAAGATGACAGAATGTTGACAGATAATAAAGAAAACCAGCTATAGATAGTCCTTGACTTACGACCACAATTGAGCTCAAAATTTCTGATGCTAAGTGAGATATTTGTTAAGTGAGTTTTGCCCCATTTTACAACCTTTCTTGCCACAGTTGTTAAGTGAATCACTGCTGTTGTTAATTTAGTAACCCAGTTGTAAAGTGATTCAGACTTCTCCATTGACTTTGCCTGTCAGAAATTTGCAAAAGGTGATCACGTGATCCCAGGATATTGCAACTGTCATAAATATGAGTTGGTTGCCAAACATCTGAATTTTGATCACCTGACCATGGAGATGCTACAACGGTCATAAGTATGAAAAATTGTCACTTTTTTCAGTGCCGTTGGAATTTCAAACAGTCACTAAACGAACTGTTGTAAGTCGAGGACTACCTATATTTCAACATGTTCAGCAAGTTTTCTCAAGAACTTGTGAAGGGTAGGAGAAAGGGACAAGAATCTATCTGTCTATCTGTTCATCTGTCTGTCAGTTTCTATCTATCTATCTATCTATCTATCTATCTATCTATCTATCTATCTATCTATCTATCTATCTATCTATCTATCTATCAGCTATCTGTCTGACTGTCTGACTGTCTATCTAATCAGGGTGTAGACCATTTAAATTACAGAAGTAATGCTAGGTGACTTTCAGATTAAAATCAATGAAAGTAATCATAAGAATAAACAAACAATTAATAAATCAAAAGACTGAAATTTAAAATTGACAGAAACAGGGTCACAGAATACTTTTAAACTCTTCAATGACCATAAATTTCCAGGGCCAAACAAATTGCTTCCTGGCATATTGAAGCCAATATTGATAGGCTTAATGAAATGTTATTTATTATCTTTGAGAAAGACTAAAGTATTGGTAAAGAATAAAGTTCCAGAGATGATTTGGAAATAGCAAATGTAGTTCCTATTTTCAGTGATATCAGTACAGTGGGAGTCAAACACTTTTTTGTTTATGTTTTGTATGCACAACCCCAAAGGGATGGAGCTTGTAGTGCGACAACATGATGCTATGTTTGTCATTTTGATACAGTCAGCAGAAGCCTGAGGATATCCATACCTATCTTCCAAAATGCATAAAAAGTATATCATGATGTGCTAATTAACAAACTACTTAAATATGTCTTGGATGCCATGGCAATTACTGCCCCCAAAATTGTACTCAGACAATGTTTTTAAATCAGACTGATGAGATATACAGGATTGAATGGGGTGTAGAAGGTTTATACCAGGACTACTACTCTTCAATGCTTCTACTATGACTTGAATGAAGCAGTCAGTAGAATGCCATCAAATTTGCAGGAAAAATAGAATTGGGTGGAATAACTAATAGCCTTAAATGACAGAAATAAAAATTATAATTTTCTTGACACACTATACGAGAGGTAACAAAAATTTAATATAAATAAAGGCAAAGTTACGTGGAAAGAAAAATCCTATGTGCAGGCACATTATCACTGGATATATGATAATAAACATCTTAAAATAATAACAATAG
>JANHJO010002469.1:131433-144909 GCA_032468235.1 Pseudoxyrhopus heterurus | reverse complement strand
TGGAAGGCTGAGTCAACCTTGGAGCTGGTGGGATTCGATCAGCCAAACTGCTGATCTGCAGTACTCTGTTCTATCCATTTGAGCCACTTGAGCCAAGTCAGCCTTCTAAAAGCTCAGAATGTAAGACCTTTTAAATCTCAAGTGGCAGATTTTTCTAGGGAATGCACAGCAGTGGAAAAGGTTTGCTTCGTCGTTCCTTTCTTTCTACCTTTGGAAAGTGGGAATGTGAAGCAACTACTCCTGATTGGACCACATAAGATAGAAACATTTCATTTAGACCAGAAGTTCAAAGATAATCTGTAACCAAGCCATATAGACTTTTATATGTGATAAGTAACACCTTGAATGGGAAACAAGAGGTAGCTAATGCAGCATCAGCAGTATAGTGTAATCCTGTTTAAAAGGCTCTTGCCAATCACAGTCATGTGGCTGTATTCAATGGTCACTGAAGTCAAATTTTCAAATCATCTTCAAAGGCAGGCCTGCATACAGCATGTTATAGTAATTCAAATGAGATATTTTCTATCATGGCCCTGGATAATACCACAATCAAAGAACTACCAACTCAGACAAACAAATTAACAGTAAACAATCAACTCAAGGAACAGCAAGACCACTCCCACCAACACTGAAAGGGCAAGCCACTTGCATATAAAATGAGAGCAAACCCCATTTCCTTCTAGCACTGATGATATTTCCTAGTTTGGTAATGAAATATATGCAAGAAAACAACCAAGCTCAGAGACACCAAGGACCCCCACAAACACTCATGGACCCTACTTTCATGGACCCTAATCTGCCTAAGATGTGAAATCCATTTATTTAACTGATTGTGGGGAATGTCCTGGCTCCTCATATATGTTTTCCTTTATTTACCTGTTATTTATTTGTTTACGCAAATAGATAATAAGAAACTATCCTATTAACTGGTTGCAGGTATAGGACTAACATATTTGGTTTGTTAAAAACCTGGCACACAAGGAGAGATTTCTCTTTGATTTGACATCTAGTAATCATTTGGATTTTTGCAGCTGGGATATGGTAACCCCAAATCTCTCACAAAATCTGCTTGATGCTCATTGTATTAAAGTTGCAAAATCTTACCTTAAAGAGTCGTCTAATTACACCGTCTAATACATCCCATTTTGTTTTACCACTGACCCTGATAGAACCTATCAAATATGCTTGTATTCTTTGGTCCTATAAAGAGATGAGTTAAATGATATAAGAAAGAAGTCAGTTCAATACTGATAAATTATTTTGTCAAACTTCTCTGAGTGTTTTTCTGCAGAGAAAAATAGTATTTTTATGTTACAGATATATCAAATATGCTGCAGATTTTACATTAAAACATTTCTTAATAGCAATAACACTTAAGATTTATATACTGTTTCACAGTACTTTACAGCTCTCTCTAAACAGTTTACAGAGTCATCATATTTCCCCCAACAATCTGGGTCCTTATTTTACCGACCTCAGAAGGATGGAAGGCTGAATCAACCTTGAGCCGGTGAGACTTGAACTGCCAAATTGCTGGCAATTGGCAATCAATAGAATTAGCCTGCAATGCTACATTCTAACCACTGCGCCACTTCTGATACAATTATGAATGTCCACATTTCTGTAAATCACACATAATTATACCAAAATGCCAATAAATGTCGATGATGCTAATTTAAGTACAGCATGAAAAAAAGGAATTCTTTCAATATTATTTGTTGCAGTCTAAACTGAATAAACTGCTGATTAGAACAGAACAGCCTTTATAGCAACAGTAGCATTTACAGAAAGATAATTAGGATAATCCTGTGGAATAAAAGTTGGAAGCCAGAATACCTTTGATCGACCATAGCCCTTGTTTATTGTGACAATAATCTTAACGTTCTGGCCTTCTTTATGGAGAGTTCCATCTGCAACATCTTCCAGTAAAATATCTAAGCAAGCAAGCAATAAATAAATGATCTTTAAAAATAAAGTTAAATTTCTATGAATATATTCTGTAAAAGGCTACGATTATAATGGTCTATGATACTTTTTTTGTTTGCTGACAAAAGCAAAAGGAATATATATTTTGAATATATGGATTCTGTGATTTGAAGTCAGATCCCAACTCAGGATGTCAGAATGTAATATGTGTAAAAAAAAATTCCAATTCTATGTGCGTATCTACTTAACGAGGATCATAAATGGATTGAAAGCCATCTCCCTGTGTGACTGTTCAAACTGGTTACAGTATTAAGATATTAATCAGCATGTTGCATCCATTTGCAGAGTTCCACTGAATGCCAAGACAAAAATAATTAACATTTCAATGGTACTCTCATATGGTTGAGAGTAGAAAACAAGAAAAAGAAAAGGAAAAAAAGATGTTAAACAGATACTACATCACTGAGCAAAGATGAGAATCATATGCAAGATGAAATCAATAATACAAATAAAATTCATCAATTATCTTCAAGGATAGCAATTAGCAAGGATGAATTAACTGAAAATACATAGTCATATCCAGAGCTTAAGAAACTTCTTGGATGAGAAATGAAACATCTTCAAAGAAAAACAAGAAAGTCCAGTTGGCTTTTGAAAAAACACCTTTGGGAAAACCATGACCTGGATGACTGAGAATCTCCATAGATAGTCATATACAGTTTCTGTTTGGTAAGTAGCATAGTAAAGCAAGTTCATTTTTCAACCATGACAAAAAGGTTACCATTTTCTTGAATGAAAATTACTCTGAATCAGAGTTATCCATTATTTTGGTTGCCTATTTTGCACGATATCAAATATTTAAATCTTTAACATTTGTATTTTTGAAACATCCATCATTTTAGAAAAATAAAATAAAGCAGTAGACACAAACCTATTTAAAGGTTTGGGTTTAAAGGTATAGGAACTCCAGTATATAAATGTAGTTTAACATATAATTTTTTTTGGATTGTTTGGGACTTGAATCCAAATGTACCCTTAGAGATTTCTGAATCCTTAAAGCCCAAGCTAGTTGTTACCCAATATCTGAGAAAGTACTCTCCAAGTGTGACCCCACCACAAAGAAGAAAATATCCACAAATAATGTTAAAAACTGCTGCTAAGTTCTTATTATTAGTATATGTACAATGAAAAAAGATCATGAATATATTAGATAATTAAAATACATACATATAGACATACATATATAACACACATATGTAAGAAAAAATTATAAATTGCGCATTTAATTATTCAATTTCTATATACAATATTTTGCTGTATATGTATTGTATACAATAGATTATATACAGAGCTATATTCTGCTGATGGAACAAACTTTCCTCATAGAAAACTTCCTCAAGTGAAAGCAGGAAACATCCAGCCAATACTACTGTTGCTATTACTACAAGAAATACAATATAAAGAAACAACAAACATGTAGTATTTCAATTTTCCTTTATACAACACAGGATTATTTCATTTTATATTAATTTTCAAAGTTGTGAACCTCATTTACATAATGAGCACCTTTCCAAATTTAATTACATTTCCCTGTACTTTGACAATAAAATTATACTTGGCAAGAAATCTGTAAGTGTGAGGAATGTGTGAGGGGAGAGAAAGAGAAGTGTTCCTTAATGCAAGAATATTTGTTAAGAGAATAAAGCTTTTACTTACCAGATGTAACTGAATCTGTGATGTTTAAGTTATTCAGAGAGAGACCTAGAGATTGTCGTGAAGAGGAAGAAGATGTGCTGCTTGAGGACTCTGAACATGGCCTGATGGGTTTGCTAGTGTTTCCAGTCTCAGCCTTCAAACGATCATTCTCAGCTTTCAAAATCTCAATTTCATTCTGACATTTAAAATACAAGTAAGAAACAATTAAATAAATGAAGCAGAGATTTCTAATCTTTCTGGTATAATATAGATAATGATAATTTAACCATTAAAACCAAACAGTTAACAGAGGTGCAAAAAATATAGAAGGAATTTTCATTGGTATAGCAGCTGGAACTTTGAGGCTATCATATTTTTGAAGTATATCATATAATTATAGCAATGGAGCAAAAAAATATCTATCTAATATCATGACAATTAGTCTCATATTTAATTGTATTATTAAAATAAATCCAAGTAGTAGTTTTTGTGGGAGATTTTATGTAATTAATTAAAGAACTAAACCAAAATCAAATTAAGGATCTCTTTCCTTGCACTGAAAACACCAATTGCAGATGAAGACTGTCTCTCTATATCAGGGGTGTCAAACTCAATTTCATTGAGGGCTGCATCAGGGTTGTGTCTGACCTCAGAGGGCTGGTGGGCGTGACCATGGGCATGGGCAGGCGTGGCCATGGTGGGTGTGACACAACCAGGTGTTGGGGCCACCTCTGGTGGCCAAGTGCTAAGGCAGGACTTCCCTGAGACCCTCCATCACTCTCATTATAATTTCCTTCCTTCCTTCCCTCCCTCCTTCCTTCCTTTTCTTCTTTTCCCTTCCCTCTACATTCTCCTTTATTTTTCCTTCCCCTCTTTCCTTATTTTTCCTTTGAACACAGCGTTGCAATCATATTAAATGCTTGAAATTAGTAGGTGAAGTAAAGTAAATGTGAAATATACAGATTTGGCTATCCTTATCTGATGAACAAGACAATCATAGAACAAAAAGATAATATTGAGTAGTTAGAATTTGAGCCATTGAAATAAGCGACTATGAAGATTTTCTATAAAAAAATTGATGTAGTTCTGATTGAAGCAACCAGAATATTCTAAATTCCCAGAAGTCCTTTTGCTTTTTGAATAAGTTATAACATTTTGTAAAAGAATTGACAAAGAGAATTTTTGCCAATAACTACCACAAGGATGCCATGTAAAATAATGTTTTGTTTTGTTTTTTTTAGATTGGGATTGGGATTGGGATTTTTCAATCCCAATAGTGACTGCTGGCTTTGATACCATTTCATAGTTCAGTTCAGTTCAGGGTGATTACAATAGGGCATTGTTTTTTAAAAAAAATCAGTTGTTCCATAGAACTGACCTGCATGCGGTTCATGGCTTCCCGAATTTGGTCAAGATGATGGGCAGAGCTGAGGGCTTCAAGACGAATATCTGTAAGTTTGAGCTCTTTCTCCCTGAGCTCATTTTTTAGTTGCAGAATTATTTCTGCCTCTGCTTCTGTGCATTCACAGATCCTAAAAAAACCAGAGAAGGTAGAGAGACAGAAAATTAAAGGAAGGTTCTCTTCTCATGGCAGTGTATTATTATAGTATATCCAAGAATCAGAAAAGATTTCTGCTGCTGATTCCTAGAAGCAGAAGGGAGAATTTCATCAAAGCAATATGAATCAATTTAATTGAAAAAATGAAAAGGTATCTAGGTAAACTTGTAAGGTTGTTTCTACAATTTTTCTACTTATTTCCTTTTATAAGAACAATGATGTTTTATACTCCAAATTCAATAGGACTGAATTTTACAAATCATTCCTATATTAAATAGTACCCCTGCTTTCATTAAAAGTAAATGATTTTCAAAATAGTACAATTTAAAAAATCATTGTTACTATTAATCTCTTTTGATATGATTTTTCAGATGATTTGTCTTTCAGTCCAACTAATGTATAATGAGGTTACACGATACTTATGTTGAGTATCAGTATATGTGAACTGACTTAATTGATTTTTTTTTGTGGTGTTTAAAATGTCTATGCTATGACTGTAGAATTTAATCTGTAACTATTTCAAAAATGCCAATATTCAATATTTTCCATAAGTTGCACCGAGTATATTCCGTTTGGAAAACAAGAAACCTCTCTGCATGGCATAACAGACAGCAGAAAATACATATACATGACATCATGCTTCTGTTTCTGACACCAGGTAAGATGAAATAGAGAACATTTAAACTTTAACAGTGAATTAAAATTGAAAATTTAATTTTTAATTCTTTCCTTTGGAGCATAAAAAAACATGTCCTTTCTGCTCATTACTAAACTGATGTACCATAGCAATCACACCATTGTTCACATAATAGTCTTTTAGTTTAAGTCTTTTCAACAACATATAATCGATATACTGTATTTTCAAAGCATGCCTGCAAAGATGTTTAGACAGAAAATAGAGAACATCCGTCTAGCTCTTGGATAAATAACTCCAAGCCCCTTGTGCCAATTTACCGGGATCTATGCTTGTAGATCACGGGACCATTTTGCCTTTTCTTTGGAGCCCAGAATAGAGATGACCTGCATATACACGCATTAGACAGACAGATGCAATTGAAAGAAAGTAAAGGAAATGGTTTAGAAGATGAGAAACCAAAAAAGAAACAGAATAAAAAATGCAGCAGAATGAAAAAGTAAAAGCTTTAAGAAGGAATGATAACTAAATATGAAGACTATGTCACAGTTTAAACAACTCTTGTTTATGCCTTTCATTATCATGTTGAAAGTGGGAACAACATAAACTGCAATTAAAAAAACCAAAATCTACAGGTACAAGACTTAAGGTACAATTTTAAGGTTTTACAGTATTCAGTGTTATTTTTATCAGCATGCTTTGGAGTGCAGTCATTACATGTGAGATTGCTATTTTATGTCATACATTTAAGGCAGGTTTAATCTACCATTTTAAGAGTAACTGCTAGGACAGGATATCTTTTCTGATAGGCTGATTTGCAATGTGCAAAATGATTATTTCAGCATGTCAAAACATTCAGATATTTGATATCTGCCTCTGCCCAACTGGTAATTTGAAATGTTGCACCTCAGCAAACAGATGTATCATGAGGAATTACAATTGCACTATTATGGTGCATAACTGTGAGCCAGAAAGAAAGTCCCTTTTAACACATCACTGCAGTTTAATATATATGTTGAAATGGGTAGCGTTTCTTGATCCACAACCAGCAGAATGTTTTGCAGAGTGGCAAGTGGCATGTTTCATGTCAGCATGATTGTAACTGTAACTCTACAAACTTCCATCTGTCCAGAAATTGATCTATTTGGCAGCAGATTCTGCAACATGATTTAAAAGTGAAGAGTATTACAACAGATTTAGCCTACCTCAGTATTCCAGTCAGAGCTATGTAAATGTCAATGCTCCAGGATTTACATTTTAAGCTGCTTTCTCCTACTCTCTATGTTAATGAATATTTGGCTACTTTCTTCTTGGTTACAGAAGGCAGCTGAGATATGTTGTCATAATGGTCCTTATTAACTTGGGAACCGCTGGCCCACGTTACACCAGTTTCATTATTAGTAGCAATCATCAAAGTTATTGTATTCATGGTCAAAGAGTTTCTGGGATTGAACAAAAGGAAGCATGTGTCTTGTGATTCAAGAAACTGGCAGGATAATACGAGAAACACATTATTTTTACACAATTCATTTTAATTTGGCAATTCACTATTAAGCAGGTGTGGCTCCTTCTTTCCTATCCTATTGACTGAATTTCCTTTGGATTCATTCATGAGTATATGTTTTAGCAGACTTACTTTGCTTGGGTTTGAGAAAACCAAGGAGAATTATTGTTTAGAGATTTTTTTTGCTTATTATTGGAAATAGGTGTCTATAGAAAATGTAGAGGAGTGATCTAATATATACAGGTTATTCTTCCTATAGATTTTTAGCTTCACATTTAGCCATGTGAGTAAATCAAGCTGTTAGAAATTAATTAAGGCAGAAAAGAAAAAATAACAAATAACAATAGCTGAACATTTGGATAAGAAAGGAATTTTTTTTAAAAAAAAGAAAGCATAGCAAAGTGGCAGATAACTTTAAAAAGCAACAACTTAATATGAAATGTAAGAATAACGGAAGGGTTAAAAGATACTGTTTCTTAACCATTTTACCATCCTGTGGCCACCTGATTGCCATCTGCTTGCTTCTTAGCTGGTTTCTCATAAGCAAAGGCAATGCAGAAGCCAGCAGTAAAATTGCAAGTCATATGATGTCTCACTTAAAAATCATGGCTAATTCATCTAACAACTGTGTGGATGTGACTTTGTACATCAGGTGCAGTTAAGTGATGTTTTGTTTAATAACCATGTTACTTAGCAACAGAGTTGCTGATTCCAATTATAGTAATTAAGCAAGGACTATTTGTAAAGAATTAAAATGGCTTGAATCTTAAAAAAGAGACAATGCTTCTTGGTAAGTCATGACCATATTTCAGAAATAATAGTGACATTTTCCAAAACTATCCCATAAAAAAAATTGACACTTTCACAAAGAAACATTTCTCAAAGAATAAACATACAGTGAAGTTGATTGGGATGGCCTGATTGAAGTAGATCCACAATCTCCAGAGCCATGAGGTAATTTAGGTGAGGATGGAACAGATGAATCTGTGACTTCTTCTATGTCAGAATGAGAGGAAGGAGGTTTTGATGACTTCTTCTTCCCAAAAGCTTGTTTGAATGAACTCCTTAGCTAGGAGAAAAGAAAGGAACATCAATATCTTTGACAATTTAGCTCTCCTCATATTTGAGAGAGTTCTTGTATGAGAAGTTAGTTTGCAGAGGCCAATCTAGCTACTACCTGAGGTAAGTGTATAGACAAAGCAGGACATTAACATGTGCAACACAGTATCTTTAGAAACATGGCAGAGTGCTTTTTAAAATTAACTCAGGTCTGTGTTATAAGAAATACGCACAATCAAACTTTACTGATAAACAGATACTCATTTAAAACCCCACACCTATTGTGAAACACCTTGTTTCTGGCATTCACTTTAAGATGATCAGTCTTAAATAAGTACTTTTATTAAAAAGTTACTGGCTTATAAATACACTGAATTCCAATCAATATGACATTGTGCATTGTTTGAGGGAGGAGACATTTTGTCCCAGAAATATTAGACCTTATAAATACCACAGTAGCACTGATCAGAAATAAGCATATTGAAGCTGCAGTATTTGCTTTTCCATTGACAAGAAGCTGAAAGGGTTGGGAAACAGAAAGCATTTGCTTAAGTTTTTTTTAAAGAAGCAAGTTCATGTATGCAAGCATGGCCTTTATTGTCTAAAGCACTTATCCATTATTGAAAGGTTCAGAATAGCCAAACAGCCATTTATTTCAATATTTGACATGGCTAGGTCTCTAATAAGACCTAATAATAGCCAATAGCTAATAAGCACTATATCTTTTATGTCTGAGCAGTCAAAGGCTTCTTATGAGCAAGCAGATTACTTAAACTAATGGGAAAATATGGTTTCCAAGTAACTGTTCTATTACCTTCAGCTAAAATTTTGGAATATTTTCTTTCATAAGAATCAGTTCAAAAATAGAATTGGATAACACATCTGTTTTATTTGCTAGAACTTCAATTTATTTGAAGTATATATAGATTTTCCTCATTAGAATTTTTGATTTCTGTTGGTAAAAATATCATTTTCTATATTTTTTCTTAAGATATACACTTTGTATATGATTTTCACTATTACCTGCATTTTTTGTAATAATATCTGCTAGCATCCACCTTTTCATATACAGTTTTCTCTAATGTATTTTGGCAGATATTTTCTTTGAAGAACTGCATTGCACTATTTGGAGAAGGGCCAAAATAGAGGGAAAACATTGCATTCCAGTTGGCATGTTACTTTGGAAAGCACAGATTGGTTTGTATGAATTTGAATTATCTTTCTCTTCCACCCCTGTTCAAGAACTGGGAGGCTAAGAGCAGATTAAACATCATCCAGCATTTCCTTTTGCCGTTTTATGTTTTCTAATGAGAAAGAAATGGATTTTGGCGACACTTCCCCTTTCCAGATTTTAAAGTTGGAGGTAAAATGAAGAGAAACATTAAGGAGACATAAAGGATAATATTTCAGAAGGGTACAAAAGCCTAATGCCAAAATGAATTGCAATCATGCCAAGATAGAATTCTTTGAGATGCATGCCAAATTTTCCAGGATTTTATATTCACCTCACTTCCTCTAGAGTTCACCTTGCAGAAACATGAAAGAGTGTGCAATTACAAATCAAGGGAATGACGTTGGAATCAGTATTTTTAAAATATTACCTGTGTAATAAACATATTTTAACAATAAAAAGTATTTTCCTACTTTTATGTCAGTAAAATTTGAGTTCTTGATGTGTGTGTCTCAATTCAAGACCTTTGTCTTTCTTTATGTTTTCAAGATATTTACTACATTTCTTTCATGGAACAATAAACTACCAAAGATGTCTACAGAGTGTGGTTAAAAAAATAGATAGCATCGGCAAGAATGTGATAAAAGTTATGCCTACTTTTAATGTATGACAAACATTAAAAAAAACAGTACAAACTTCAATTGTACCTTTATGGCTGCTATCTTGACTTTTTTACCAAATTTCATGGATCATCCTATAAATTACTTTGGACAATTAATATATTGTATATAGTGAACTGAAATATAGTAACTTGTGAAGTCTGTTATTACGTAGTCATATTCATTTACATCAACAATATGATATGATCTTGATACATAAACAATAGAGCAGATGCAAAAAAAAATTATACCTATCTAGTATATTAGCATTATATCAGCATCAACAACTATATTTATGAAGGGTATCAAAACAGTGATTTACATTGTTCATTCATTATATTATTTATGAAATAAAGAATCATACAAAAAGACAGGCAGTCAATTTTACTTAATAGAGTACTTACCCAATTTTTCTTTTTCTTTTTTTTAGAATCAGCATCATTACTGCTACCCATGCTTGAATGGCTTGTACCACTATTGATGCTTGCAACACTTTCAGATGAATGTTGTCGTCTTATTCGCAAATCTGTAATATAAAGAGAAAGGAAATAGTGTGGACATATCCTTTTCCCCAATGTACTGGTAACTCCTTTTCTAGTGTTTCAAGTATTATCTTAAACTCTCTTACATCCTTTATCCAGTCTATAATTGTGACTGTTTAAGGAACAATGTAAGCATTTAATACATCTCTTGATTATTCTTGATTGTTTTTTTCTAAATCCAGAACAGAGTTTAAATTAATGGAACTATGATTTCCTAAGTTCTGTTCTCCTTTGAAACATCGTTTTCTTCTTCTGCTCATGTCTATTGACACATCATGTGGAATGGTTTACAGATTACAGAAAAAAAATTAATGAAAATTGTTCTTCTACAGTACAAAGAACAATCAAGTCCAAGTCACTATGCATAATTCAGCCAATGTTTTAAATTGAAGCAGATATATACTTCACATTCTTCCCGAGACAAACGTGATTTAAAAGGGCTTAAAGATATGACACATCCTAAAGGAAGCCAAAAGGTGTATCTAATAACTAAGAAAATCATTCTAAAACCCCTTATATTACCTGCTATAGGTGGTTAAAATATGAGGGACATGGATTTTACAGAGGCCTCATTGGACCTAGAGACATTCGAAATGGAACAAAAGTGAGTAAAGAACTAGAGATCTGATGGATCTAAAGTTATTTGGTTGCCTCTTAAAGGCAGTTTTTGACATTGTTTATGCCATCTCCGATCTCATTTAATATAAGTGTATAGAAAGTTGAAAAATTCAGAACTGCCATTCCATTCCACATTGTTGGCTTGAGCTACAAGAGATTCTAGTACCAATGTGCTATTTGTCAACCAGAAGTGCTTAGTAGTTCCTCAGAAGAAGCAAAATCTTTGGAAATCAGTAACTTTTGAAGTTGAACTTTTTAAGATATGGAAACATTGCAAACATACATTTTCATATGGAAGTTTCTACAAATGTGTCACAAAACCCATTCTTTTGAAAAACAGAAAGCCAGTAATGGGCTACCACTACAGCCCTGATAAGTGAGACAGAATACCATACCTCTCTGAGTGTGGTCAGGGCCATTCAGAGCTCCTTGAATAGCAGCCTGTGCAGCCGAGTTCTGAGCTTTCAGCATTTCAATGGTTTCCCGTAGTTCTATGAGTTCTGATTCCTTTGGGAACAGGAGGGAAAGGCTCAAAATGTGTCATAGTAATTAGGTTTTATCTTCTGGAGTAAAAACACACAAAATGGAATAGAAATAAGGTGTACGTGAAAAATGCAAGTGAAACTAAGAAAATTAGGTTTCATGTATACTTCTCATCTCAGCTAATCAAATGTAAAGTCCTTAAGTTGGAAGGTATTCATTTCTACAACTGCTGCAAGGAACAAGTTTTAGAGAGGAAATATAAACATTTGTGAAGACATGCACGGTATTTCACATGTAATGCAGGGAGAAAATGTAGTATGAAATTATTTAGTAAGTGTAATGTATAGTCGAAACTATATCTGCTTCTTCCATTACAATTTCCAGTTCGCATTTTATATACTGAAACTTAAATCCCTTAAAACATTGCTAGTCAAATCAAGAAAGGGTTTTTTTTCATGTGCATATTAGGATATTTAGAAAAAGCTTATCAAGGTCAGTATCAGTATAGTAAAATCTTCATTCAAACCATCTTTGGGGAGTCTTCTAGTGCCATTCAATTAAGTCCAAAATTACATCATTTGTTTAAATTTACATCATTTGTGTCATTCTATAGTTGAGTCATTTGTCACTGATATCATTATATTACTCATTATTACTCAATTTTAATATATGTGACCGTCAGTTCCCAGAATGTCCCCATCCCTCATTTTTCATTCATTTTCATATTTAAGGTTTCAAACATTTTATTTTCCATGTATCCAAAATGCATCCATTCATTTTTTCCAGAATTCTGAATGCAAGATCTACCAAATAAATTGTGATGGAACACAAGAAGAAAAATGATTTTTTTCTGTTGTATAATTTTTCTTTTTTGAGAAAGCACACATTTTTACAAAGTTGCTATCACTTTAGATGGAAGACTCACCTTTGCTTTGCTTTGCATTGAATAACCTCTCATTTAGGGAAATTTTAAACTACTGACATAAAATGTAGTTTATTTTCATTCTAGTTTCACGGCTCTCCCTTTTTCTCACATCTTTGGAAATTTTATGTATTACACACACACACACACACACATACAAATGTAACGGGAAATGTTTTGATTCACTTAATTTTTCATTCATTCTTAAAAAAAAATAGTATTCCTATAAATCAGGGGTGTCAAACTGGCGGCCCACAGGCTGGATGCATCACGCACAGGCCATGCCACCCCAGGTCCACAAATGGGAAAATCATCATGAAATGTCACGTGATGGCAATGTGACGCCACGAGTTTGACACCTATGCTATAAATAAAATGGGACTGCTTTTTTCTTTTTTTTTTCTTTTTTTTATAATTTTTTTCCTTTTATTTTATAAACAATCCATCTTTCATTAAACAGTGTATCATCTGGGTACAAATATCTTGTGCAATAATAATTGACATGTACAACAATGTTCATTACATTAATATTAATTCTCTTGTTGTTAGTTGCGAAGTTGTGTCCGACCCATCGCGACCCCATGGCCAACTTTCCTCCAGGCCTTCCTGTCCTCTACCATCCTCCAGGGTCCATTTAAGCTCGCACCGACTGCTTCAGTGACTCCATCCAGCCACCTCATTCTCTGTCGTCCCCTTCTTCTTTTG
>JANHJO010002469.1:110991-124129 GCA_032468235.1 Pseudoxyrhopus heterurus | reverse complement strand
AAAGGAAAGGAAAGGAAAGGAAAGGAAAGGAAAGGAAAGGAAAGGAAAGGAAAGGAAAGGAAAGGAAAGGAAAAAATGGCTTCCGCTCTTAACAGCTTACAGTACATTTGAATTTATCCTCTCTCTGTAAGGCTACAAAATAATGTCCTTCTTTCTATAGTCTATGCTTTCTAATCATCAACCTCATAAATAAGAAGTTCATTCTTTTCTTTTTTCAGAAAAAAAGTTCATAAAGGGTTTCTAGTTACTAATACATTATTGTCTTTCCTCTAATCAAAAAAGTCAAGTTTTCCATCTCTGCTAATTCTGTCATCTTCACCAGCCATTCCTCCTTTTTTTATTTTTGTGCATATAATAATATCAAAGCAATTATCAATCCAGATGTTAATGTGTTTTCAAGCCAATTTTAAAAACCATACACAGAATTTACAACATCCAAGATTTTTAATATATGTTTAAGACTTACTGTGGAGTACAGAGAAGAAGTGCTGGAAACTAGTGATAATGTGGATCCATGTACTAAAACAAAAACACCAAAGTTGGTATTAGAATGTACATTGATAAAGCAACAGAGTGATTCCCTGTCAAATTTGATAAGAGAACATCTCTTTTTAAATTTGAGCAATTGTCTCCAAAGAGAAAAATATTACAGAGTCTGCCTGTTTAGAAATATATTTTTATTCCACACAATGATTTTTCTATCTTAAAAAAACACTAGTACACAGAGATTTTAGTAATACATTGCTGTTTTGCCAGTAAACAACACCGTCGTTTATTTTGTTCTGACAGGAAAACAGCATCTGAATGTTACCCTTTGGCAAAGCAATTTTTGGTACAGCAAATACAGAAAGTGTCAATTGCCGAATAGACTCTACATTTCATGGAAGATAAAAGTTGTTATTGCCAGGCAGGCAGCTTCCACTGTAAGTGAGATGGATTCTGTTTTAAAAGTATTGCTTTGATAACACAGCATATGAAAACAATTTTAACTCATATGTGAAGCTTAGAATAAAATGAGACATAGCAACCACTCTTAGCAATTAGCTTTTTTAAAAAAGTAAACTTCAAAAAGTAAAATCAAAAATTCAGATGAGAACTTTGTTGGATTAAGAGGTTGGAATTATTATATTGCAGAACAAGGAGGGCTATAAACCTTCATACCTCACTAGTTTATACTGAATATAAACTTCAGGTTTATACTGAATTCCCGTGCCTGTTATTTATTTCAGAGAATAAAGCATCCACTGGTGTGAATTTTTTGCAATGCAAGTAGCAAGTGCTAAGATCCATGATATCGATAATAGGAGCCTAACCCTAACCCTAAGCCTATTGCAAAGTACTCTGCTCTTTTAACACAAATTGACCCAGAGTATTGCTAATTTTTTGCATACTATTAGGTGTCAACTAAGCAAAGCCACTTGGGTAATTGAAATGATGTGATTTTTAAAGTTTGTTATCTCTGTGCTATGCTAGCCAATTCAGTTTTCTGAAAACAGAGAACAAAATGAGCTTGGATTGCTGCAGGTGCCAGAATCAAGTGCTCATTAAATATGGGATGCTGCCAAATCTATGCAGAAAAACAGAAGGAACACCTTAATGTAAACAAAAACAATGTTTTTGTATAATCATGCAATGTGTGTATAAGGAATCAGCACTCATAATGAGAAAACCAGATTGATGAGCATCAGATTGATGATGATAATAGAGATTAATTTCATTTTATATGATTTTGATTTGATTAAAAGTCTTCAGCAACTTGGTAACAGGTGTGGTTATGAATAACTGTCCGATGAAGCATCAGAAAAGGTAATGTATAATTGCTGCAACTTAACAAAGGAAAGTGATCAAATGATAAAAATATTTACAAAAGACAGAATAGGCCTATTGTCTTTAAGAATGTATTGATTTAATTATTGATAAACTTAAGAGTATTGTTATGTTTCCAAAGGCTAGTGAACTATGAAAATAAGAGAGAATTCCAAGCAGAAAGGAAACAAAAATCAGTTAAAATCTATGATTTGCTTCTATTATATCTATAAACTCCAATTATGGTCTGAGTAATACAACAATTGTTCATTCTACATTGCTTCACATCTCTTACCTTCTTCCATGCTATCTCTGAATGAACCGGAATGACTAATTGCACGAGGTCTGTCCTCTAAGGACGTAGCACTACCACACAACTGAGAATCATCATAGAGATCGAATGAAGAATCTTGTGCAGGGTTGCTGTTTGATCTCATCATACTAGGTCCAGGAAGTTTGAACTGGGATAAATTTGTTGGACTTACTGCAATATCAAACAAAAATTTTAATAAGTTTGAGTGAAATGCTATGTATATTCTAGGGAAAATCTATTGAATGAAATGACATATTGGTTATGTTTTATAAACAATTAAAACCATTTCTAGCATAAACTTAACCTCATGATTAGTATAGTATAGATAGTGGTTTTAGGGTCAAATGTGGCTTCACATTTTTAGATGGCTCCAGAGGTTCTTAACAAAATATTTTCCCCCCCATAATTGAATGGTAAATTTTTAATGAGGAATTATATTACTTATAAGTAATTTTAATTACATGTAAAGGAAAATAAAATTTAATTGTTTTCTATGGGCCATTTCCAAATAAACCTCTTGGACTAGGCGAAGTTGTACATCTCTGACAATTTTTTCTTAGTTGTAACAGTTACAGTTATCTAATACTCCAAAATGTATTTATAATCTTAAATAGATGGCATCTGATAATTCCATGATACAGAGCTGTTTTTAGCCATGATTTGAAATATGTACTTCTTTCTTTTCTTTCCTCCCTCACACACAGGGAATTATCATTTGAAAGGTCAGTTTCCGAGGATCTTAAGGGGAAGACTTTTGATTCTTTTAATGTTTCTTTAGAGAAAACAAGATTTATCATCTTTTTCCACACAGTGTCATATAATTTGTTAAACTAAGCCACTATCAGCAGCGCTTGCTTTGAAATAAATAGATAAAACATTTCTGAAAGACTCAACTTATGGGAAAATGACACACAGACATGTGAAAGAGGACATTTTGCAACCCCCACCCAAAAAAACAGAAAAATCTGTTATTGACATGAGAAAACTTAATCTGAAAACACATATGAATTACTTCTGCCAAATTAATGGAGGATATGACTTCGCCAAAATAGAATAAAGTAACAATGCAAATTATTCCTTCTTACCTAAATTAGAGAAATATTTGCCAGTTGCAGAGGAAGACATAGCTGTAGGAGACACCAGGGGAGACTGATTTCCAGTGTCTTGGAGCCCTCCAGTAGAATGTGAACGCAGCCATTCCTTCCCTTCCTCTTGACCAGCCTGGCGAGAAGATGGAGTATACCTGAAATAGATGACCATGGACAGATTAAAAACATTCACATGCTGTATGCAACTAAAGTGCAACACTTACCCAAAGATTAGAGACTGTTATCAAGCATCGCTTTCAGTTCAGATGATTTTTAATAGAATATTTGAGGTAAATATCACCCAAGAAAAAGACAGACGATCATTAACAGAGAGACATTGGCATTTAACAGAAAATCATGCAGAGGAAATTGTTCAGAAAAGATTTTAAAACTTTAGAAGACAAAAAAACAGAATCTGAATTCAAGCATAATGACATTTAAAAAATAATTGGTGGTGAAAAGAGAACAGTGCTCAGTTCCTATATAATGATAGCTAGAGGAGCAAAATGCACAGATAAAACAATGAGAATAGATCAACAGTATAAAAAGAAATGATTTGGATTTGTAAGTGACACTTGATGGGACATCTTATGGGGGGGAAAAGCATTATTTGTCCACAGAGTGATCCTGGGATACCACTTTACCACTAAATAGATAGATATAAGAGGTGAAAAAGAAATACTCTCTTGTGAAGAAATGTGTTTGCTGAAACCAAGAGTTGGTAAACTTAATTTTCCATAGAGTTTGGGGGATTGCTGCCAAGAACAAAAATGTATGTCCAACAGTATAAGAGCCCACATTTGTGACAAAGGCTTAGAAAGTGTTCAGTAATAAGTACATAAGGTCCCTTTAGATAGTCAGATTGCAATTTAGTGCTTACATTTCATATATAATCAAATGTTTTGCAAAGTTAAAAAATGAACATTTTAAAAACTGGTGCTGTGATTTTCTCTAAGCCTTTTTTAAAAACTAGACTTTGCATCGCTGTCTTTTGTCTGCACATAAAGCTTGTTCTTGCGGTAATAATCAGACCCGTTTCTGCATAAATGTGGAAGCAGACTGATGGGCTGCTAGACTTTGATAATACTTGATCCATGGGCGGGGACAAGGTTTGCTAAGGTGGGTATATTTAGATAATCAAATAGGATTGATACTATTTTTCTACTTTCAAATCTATTTGAGATTTACTAAGCTCGACTGATTATTACTTAATATGCATCATAAGAAAAAATATTTCATTGCAATCTAATATTTCAGTAACTTGACAGTACATCACTAATGTTGGTCTTGAGATCAGATTTTAATTGACTGACACTCAAGAACAAGGAACACATCATATGTACAGTATTGGCACTGGTAATTTTCACAGGAATTGACTATTTACTTTTCTTTAACAGAATTGAAGATAATGTCTTCAGATAAAGGGAAAAAAAGATAGTAAAACTCTGTCCCTGGATTCTAGAAGACTTAATATGGTTCTACCAATTGTAGCATAATTATTTTCAATAAGCAAAAGTGTAGGTAAAACTGTGGTTCTTTTTTTAGAATTTTTTTTTCTTCCAGTCTCCTTGGAAAACCCACCTCAAATGCAGCTTCAAGAGGCTGGCAATTCACTGAAATATACCTTCACTGCAGCAGAAGAATGTTGTATCCTTTCTACTTGAAAATATTATTATTGAAAACTTTTGGAAACTAAGCAGTAGTTCTAGCTCTCTGAGAGTCAGTTTAAAGCCAGAAATAAAGTAAGACTGTAGGATTCAATAATAATCAACATAATTGTGGTGGTAAATTGATATTTTTTTATTTGAATAAGAAATCAATTTGTAAGGATCAATCTGTAAAGATCAGAAAACTATGAGCCGTCGGAAATCATATCTTTAAAGTGACATTTGAAGCAAACTCTGGGTTCTTATTTCAGATGAATTTGAGGAATCGGTGAAATTGTTTTGATCAAACAAAATGCATTTTTAGTGTGTTGCATATTAGGAAGGTGGACCCTAGATCAAAAATAGAACCTGCCCAGTGAATGTGTAAAGCTATGGAAGAACACTTGATGGGCTTTTGCAAATGATTGGTGGTCAAAGAACCATGCTTTGACAATTACTGACTTAGATTGTCAGAGGATACCACCCAAAGCAAAATTTGAAACTTATCTGGAAGTTCCTGTGAAACAGTTGAGCAACTGGGAGAAAAAAAAAATTTTTTTTCAGCTATGAAAATCTGTTGGGTAAATATACAGATTATTACAATTGCTGGATGCAACCTACATATTATTCTTATTCTTCTCATTGTCAAAGAGAGAAAATATTTTAACTTTTTAACAATCTAATATCTGAACAATAAATGGAAGTACTATTAGTTGTTCACTACAGGTTAAACAGTAACAAGAAAAGGATGATGTATTATAGAGAGAAGTTACAGAACAACAGAGAAACAGCAGTCATGCTGAATAAAATATTATATACCTTAATCCCTTTTTGGGCAGTGTATTTCTGTCAAGCTGCATGCTGTTAAAACAAAGAAAAACCCTAAAGACATACAGTAAACAGAATACTTCAAAATTAAAAGGTTTAAAAAGGTTTGAATTGCAGATACTATGTTTTAGAAAAACTATTTTTAATGGAAAATGTCAACTCTGTAAATGAGGTGTGTTAATACTGTTCAAAGATTATCCTTCTCTTTTCCGTAACAGTGGTCTATTCTTACATTTTTACAATGTTGAAATCATATCTAGCTTTAGTTATTATCTAATTCAGATTCTTATATTCTTTGGGAGGAATGTCTGGATAATACAGATGGCATAATTGTTTCAATTTATTGTGCTAATGTGATTTCTTTCCATAAGCATAGTTTAATATCTAAGTCAGGACTTTTCAAAAGGCAAGTTCATTCACAAAACGTAAATGCATAAAATGCCGAACATATCTTGCCATTTCCAATTCTCATAAAATTTGAAGATAGAAAATAGGTGAAAGTTTAGCATACCACTCTACAAATTATATGTTGACAGGAGAGCCTAAACAAATGAACTGGATTCAGATATGATTTTAATGTAAGTTCAGGATGGCTAAGTTGTTCTGAGTCTAGATTTCTTTTCTCTCTAGCTCTGCCCAAGATTTTTTTCTTTGACCATTAGTTAAGAAAGGACAATCTGTTTTTAGCACCTGAGGATTTGCAATTTTATCTTCTTTCAGGTTTTGATGCTCAAACTATGGTTGTGTTCCATGTGTCATTATATTTTGTTGGCTACTGATATAATAGTTATGAAGCACATAATGCCAATAGTAAAACCAAGATCACACTAAGAATTAGGTTGAAAGTTGAAAACTAATCATATGGAAAGGTCTTAATTTTTGTTGTGATGAATTTTCTACCTAATGAACAAATCAATAAATATTTTTTTTAAAAAAGCTAAACCTCCTATAGAAAACAAAAACAAATATTTAATAAAAACAATATAGATTTATATTATTAAAAATGCCATAGATTTTTCTTATGTTTTAACATTACATTGTTTCTAACAGCTTACAGTTTTAATTTATAAAAATAATTTAAAAGATAATGTCAGTGTATTTTTTTCAAAACACACATAGAAATTCATTCCTATTATCTAATGTGGTAGGTAAATATGAGTTTTAATTCTATATCTCCTTTCTTGGATCTCCTGACATCACAAATACAAAACCTACCTCTCTTTTTTACTAAAACAACAACTATCTGTCATCATGTAAACACAAGTAAAGCTTTCCTTCTACTTGAACAGCTGAAAATAAATTACAGTCTCCATATCAAAAAATGAATCTGTTGGATTACTGTGGTATCCTTAGTGCCAGACTTGGTTTGACAATGCAAAGACAAATTGACAAAAGAACTAATAAAATCTGTGTCCTGAGCTGTGGGCCACTTCACTATGTATATGAACAATAACTAAATAAATCATATTTGTGTTTACTTGAACAGCAAAGAACAAGTGACCACTAAATCTGAATACCTGTCTGTCAAGAGACAAACTTCTCATATGGCCTAATGCTACATCTTTTTCTTAATAGCATGAGAGTAAGGGATCAAGGACTGTGCTTAACATTTGGAGAGAAACCCCCCAAGAAGGGGTGGAGCCAGATAAAAAATGTGAGAAGGTATTTGAAAAAAGTAATTGAATATAGAAGTCATAATCTGTACATGTACTTGGCTCGTTATTGATCAATATTTGAATGCCAATATCCTATTTAAACTTTTCAGTGGAAAGCTTGGAAAAAGAGGGGAACTTTGTAGAAATGGAGGATTGTCCCTATGTACTTATTAACAGAAGATGTAGCATAACACATATGGCAGATCTTCACACAGAATAGGATCAGAAGTTAGTCAAAATGTATCTTCCAATATTGACTGCAGGCCTTGCCCAGAGTCCATCTTGGAAAATAAAAAGCATACCAAGCTCAGGGCTCCAATTAATCAGCAAGGTTAGAAGGGCAGATAGCACAGGAAGGCATACATGAAATAACCAGTCCAGAATTCCTAAAACATTAAAATGACATAAAACCTTGTAGAAAGAGGAAAACCTGCAGAGATGCTGGGGAAATTCTCTGCAATAAAACCTAGGAGTTCAAGAAGGAACCTATTTAAGATCTTAAAGGAGATAGATCACAACTCTGATCACTAGGCCTGGCTGATTGAAAGAAAATTTTAATTGAATAAATTTCCTACATTGGGAGTATCTTTTACAAAGTCAAAGGGATAGGTCCCAAACAGTTAATTGTGTCCATCAAGTTTTGAATGTGTATCTTATGTTCATGATGCTGAAATGGACATAAAAGGGATACAACTAAAACAAGATCCCTTTTTTTGTTGATTGGATATGATAGGAATATGACTAACTATTAAAAATATTCACTACATCTTATTAGTTTATTTATTTAACAAATTTATATAGCTGTGCAACTCACAAAACATGACTTTGGGTTGCAATTTCTTAGTAAAAGGTAAATCAAACAGATTCAGTAAATGATGAATTATTACACCATATTACACCAGATATGTTAGCAATATAACTGAATATTAAAATATTTACTATAGTGTAATAGTAATAATGTATTACACTATGGTAAATATTTTAAATATTCAGTGGTATTCCTGATATATCTGTTCAGGGGAAAAACCCTATACAATTAAATAATTGTTTTCTATGAGCATAAGCTATTCATCCCAATATAATTGTCATCTATTTGCTGACAGTATTCCCGTCTGGAGCAGAAGAGAAAATGTTTTTTTGCCTACTATGTCTTCAGAGATGTCTATGAGAAATATTGCAGCCTATGCTGGACAGCTTATGCAGCTGTTGCTGTGGATCTGTGTTAGTTTATGCTGCTTGCTTCATTGTTCTTTCAAATTTGTGAAGACAAATAGCACAAATCTACAAACACAATCAATAGTCTGAAAAACAGAGGTGTTCCAAGAAGAAACAAAGCATTGGTGTATGCATGTACACATGCACACAAATTCATGCAACATAATACATAGAAATACTGTGAAGTGAAGCACTGAGTACATACTGTAGTACATATGGTAGTTTCATGATGACTCTAGTGTGAATCTCATATTTGCCAAGAACACATCAATTTGTTTTGGTCTCACAAAGGCTTGACACAAGTTATTAGCTTCTTAGCACAACCACAAGAAGATGTCTAAAAGGTCTCCTGCTGTATTAATTCTTAACTATATTTTCTTTCAAACAAACCATTTAAATACTACATTTAGCCTTTCCCCAGCTGGTCTCTTCCAATCAACTATACACAAAAGGCTAAATCACCCTGCTTGTTAGAACTGACAAGAGGTTTGCAATTCAACATTTCTAAATGTCATGAGTGAGAGAAGGTTGTTGAACTTTATGAAACTGAATTGCGTACATATTGATTTTTACACACACATTTATTATATACTTCCTTTCATAACAATAAATATTAAAATGTTTTATAGTTAAAACTTTCACATACAAGATTAATACTATTCATAATTAAACAATTCTAAGCTTTGGGTAGCGTGTAATCTATATTTATAAAACAGATTGTGGGTGTGTATGTTTGTGGGTATGTCCCGAATAGGATCCTGAACCCCTCCACCAATCTGGCCCAAACTTGCCAGCCACGTACCTTGCACTCCGGAGACGGTCCCTATGGGGGTCATGAACCACATTGGGGCTTCTTTCACCCCCAAAATTGGTTCCAAAGGGGACACCCCACACCTCTACAGACACAAACCTATACTGCACATGTGCAGACCCAAACAGCAAATTCGCCTGCTTTGACTACTGCGCATGTCCACACACCCCAACTCAAACCAAATGCCTATTCTGCCATTGTCCCAACAGCACCAGCAGCGTTTCAGGCCTCTAGCCGTATGGCGTTTTCGCAGATACCACCGGCATTTACGGGGGCGTCGAAGCATTTTCCGGGCCGCCAAGCAAGCCACCTCAACATTTCACTTTGGCCACAGTGGCCCCAGCAGCACCGCCAGCATTTCACAGCTCTAGCCATACCGACCCTTTTGCAGCTACCACCCGTGTTTACGGGGGCATGGATGCATTGCCCAGGCCAGCAGGCATCCCGAATTCATATTTCACTTTGCCTGCCAATCAGCTGTTCAGTAAACTGGAGATTCAGGCAGAAAAACAGTTCACTACACAGCTTATTACCGGGAGTTTCAGCGCTCTTTTCTTTCTGCCCAAATCTCCAGTTTACTGAACACCTGATTGGCGGCAAAACTGAAATCTTCATTCGAGATACCTGCCACCCTGGGCGATGCTTTCACTCCCCCAGAAATGCCGCTGCCACCTGTGAAAGGGCCGCTACAGCTACAGCCCTGAAATGCTGCCGGCGCTGCTGGGGCCGTGGCGGCCCTTTCACAGCTGCCAGCAGCATTTTTGGGGCCATGGAAACATTGGCTGGCCTGGCAGATATCTCAAATGAACATCTCACTTTCACCACCAATCAGCTGATCACTACACACAATGGAAACCGGCAAGAGGAGCACAACAAGGGGGCCGCTGTGGCCCTTTTGCACCTGCCAGCAGTGTTTTCGGGGCCATGGAAGCATTGGCCAGCCCAGCAGACATCCCGAATTAACATCTCACTTTCTCCGCCAATCAGCTGATCACTACACACAACAGAAACCGGCAGGAGGAGCACAAAAAGGACAAAGAAGAGCATGACGAGGAGGAAGAGGAGGAGGGGGAAGATGATGATGAAGAGGAGGAGGGGAAGAAGACACACACAAGGAGAAACAGGAGGAGAGAATAAGAGCAATCCATTGAACAACAGGGAGAGGAGGGGGAGGAAGACGATGAAGAGAAGGAGGAGGAGGACAAGGAGGGAAGAAGAGGATGAAGAAGAGGAGAACAAGGAGTAGGGAGAGGGCAAAGATGATTACCAGGAAGAGGAGGAGGAGGGAAGAACAGGACGAAGAGGAACAGGTGGAAAAGGATGAAGAATAGGGGGAGTAGGAGAAAGAGAAAGAGGGGGAGAAGGGTGATGAAGAGGAGGGGGGAGAACAAGACGATGAAGAGAAGGAGGACAAGGGGAGGGACGGGGAAGAAGATGATGAACAGAAGGGAGGACAAGGGGGAAAAAGACAAGGAGGAAGAGCAGTAGTAGGAAGAAGATGAAGAGGAGGGGGAAGAAGATGAGGAGGAGTAGGGATAAGAAGATGAAGAAGAGGAGGAACATCATCACTAACAAATACCTGGGTAATGTCAGGTCATCAGCTAGTTATCTTAAAAGGAGACTTTCTAGAGAAATCTTCAGAGAGGAGGAAAGAGATTACTTATATAATGCTACCCCAGACGACAATCATTTTGTAGCTTCTGCCCAAATTTCAAACACTAATATAAAATAAGCTGTAATTTATTAAGCACAATTATACTGTTACATATAATATACATTGGACAGGTTAAACTACTTGAGATTATCCTCTTTTTACAATTTTGAGAATAATCTAAGCAAATGAAGGAAAGAATCACTATTTTGAAGCCATAGTGACTATTAATTTTATTAATGTCATCACTATTTTCTAAACGTTTCCCAAGTATCTTAATTTCAAACAGTCATAATTTAATAGGTTCTGTAGAAGGAATCTATTGAACAAATTCTTAGGCTTTTTTCAATCCTTAGTTTTCCAGAGTCGTCCCCCCTCCCCAGCCCCAATCTCAGTCTCTCTCTCTCTCTCAGTCTCTCTCTCACTCACCTTTCTGAAAGAGTAGATCTGACACTTCCAGTCCTCATGAGCAGGCTCTGAACCTCTTGAGTGCTTGTGGTCAATCCAGAGAGGGAGCCATGATGACTAAGAGGGAGATCAATAGATTCAGAGCTGGTGTGAAGGCTAGTCATTGACTGGTAACTTGGTGTATCCTTACTACCAGCAGAAGAACTACTCAGGTTTGCAGCCCACACAAGACCACCTGATGTGAAAGAATGGGCTGAGGCTGGACTTGAAGCCAAGGAGTGACTTAGGCCTACAACATCTGTATTTAAGTCCGAGGGCTTATTGAAGAGGGGGCTACTGCTTCCACTCTGCCCACCTGCACTGCCCATGCTACCTGTACCTGAAGATGGAGATTCCAGACTGCCTTGCCGAACTAATGTGGTACTAGGGCTGGGCATGGCAGTTGTAGATTTCACGCCTTCTGTATTTGGTGCAGTGGCAGCTTTGCCACTGGCTTTGGCACCAAACAACCTGGAAGCAAACCAACAAGCTAAATGTTAGAAACCAAAGCTTCACATCATAATATCTGGAATATCAGCACAAGTTACTTTTACATTTCTCACAAGGAAATCCATTTTGATTATGCATTATTAGATGTCATTAAAAAAATAATAACTCAAGAGCAGTCATTCAAACTCTGTCTTCTAAGAAATATGGATCGTCTCACAGAGATAATAAAGTCAACCATTCCTCTTTATGTAGATGCCTAAAAAGATTAAATGTACATCAAAGCTTAACAACTATTTCAAAAGCTTAATCAGAAGATATTTTAATAATTAAAGTATTATAGCATGATTACAGACAGCTACAAAATCTATATTTTTCTCAAATCTGAAATTAGGTGCAAAATGATAATTTCAGTTTCTTTCCATATGTATCTATGTATGCAAATTCATTTTTATTTAGCTCATTAAATTTATTCTCCAAGCCCACTCCAGCAGTCTGCAGCAGAATAAAATAGATTTCTTCTGTAAACTGCAGAAAATTGCATTTCTAAAAGATCTAAACTAGTCTACCCTTCTATAAATTCAGCAGGAAGGCTTTTCTAAATTTACAGTTTATTGAATGGCAATGAAAACAATATACATAATATTTATTTATACTATAATAAAAGCCACAGTGGTAAACAATTCTTAAGTAAAATGTTGTATTGGTGACTGGCCACAAGAGGGTAGTCCCAGCTTTCTTTCAAGATTTTTGAGTGTTTTTGATAGAACAATTTGTCCTGATATTTGAGTCAGGCTTTAATATCCAGAGATTGCCAATATGATTTTAAAATTTCATTCTTATTTTTTGGAGAATGTTTCTGATGAAAATAATGCAGTTTCAAAAATGTCCAAATCAAGATAGGTTGCGTATTTTTGCACAATTTGCAACTAAATAGAATGATTAAAGATAAGGAACATCATACTTGGATATCTCAGGCATCTGCCCTGGTTTTTTACAAAACATTAGTTTTCTTAAAAGAGAAGTTAATAGGATGAAAGTGGTATGCTACCCTTCAGTTTCTTTGTGTGCCCCATCTAGATTAATTGGGCTTCTCAGAAAATAAAAATTTAGTTTAATGCAATTTAGCCCTTTCTTTGGAAGTTGGCATATATGTCAAAGAAAGAAAGAAAGAAAGAAAGAAAGAAAGAAAGAAAGAAAGAAAGAAAGAAAGAAAGAAAGAAAGAAAGAA
>JANHJO010002468.1:135824-150909 GCA_032468235.1 Pseudoxyrhopus heterurus | reverse complement strand
TAGCACTGTATTTATATACCGCCTATCAGGGCTTGTAACCCTCTCTAAGCAGTTTACAATGTCAGCATATTGCCCCCTACAATCTGGGTACTCATTTTACCTACCTCGGAAGGATGGAAGGCTGAGTCAACCTTGAGCCTTCCATAGTGTTGGTGAGAATTCAAATGATTTGGAGCAAGGGTGAAAATTAATGTATAAAAGATCAAAGAAGTTATATCTGATATAGAAAATGAACAAAAGATAAGTTGTAACTTTGTAAATTGCCTGCTTCTTTCTTTTCTTTTTTTGTTCACAGACTCAGCAACCTAGATTTATGTTATTTAATTTATTTCCTAATTCCATCAACTGGCTTCAATCCAGCCCCTTTAAATCTATTATCATCACTGTAGTCTGTATATCATGTGACTTGCCATATGGAAAATATGGAAAGCGCATCATCATTGCTAGTGTACAGTCTTGAAAATAAAGGTTTGTTGGAAAAATATTGCAATTGAAAAATCAACCTTTTTGATAATGGAAAAAGGAATTCCATGTACATGTAGACCAGGGGTGGGTTTCAACCAATATAACAACCGGTTCGGTAGTTTTTTGTAAAAAAATAATAATAATAATTTTTTTTGCCCTTCAACATGCCCAGAGCCTTTAGCTACCTTGATTTGCTGTGTTTTCAGCATAGTTGATGATCAGGGAAGCCTGCCTCAGCTGTTGTTCTGCATAGGGGTTGCTGCAGGAAGTTTGTTTCTTTAAAACACAAACTTCCTGCAGCAGCCTCTAGGGGGAAAAACAGCTGAGGCCCGCTTCCCTGATCATCAGCTGTGCTGAAAACACAGCAAATAAAGGTAGCTAGAGGCTCCGGGTGGGTGGGCAGGCAAAAAAAAATTTTTTTCCCCAAAAACAATGTGAAGTCACAGCTGCCAGTTCTTTGGTGTTGGCCTTCATATGCATTAAGTTTTTCTCAAGAACCTAGGATGTCAGAATGTATCAGTGGAGTATATATGCAGATCCAAGCAGAGCAACCTTTTACAATTAACAGATGGAAAATTTGCCAAGGCACAGATTTTATAAGTATCAGCCATGACTTTTTGGTATGGCACTCAGAGTGTCAGTAACCACTGGCTCAACCATAGCCAATTTATGCCATTATCTTTTAGTTTTGATTTTCAGATCTTGTTACTTTGTGATTTTCTCCAATTCTTTGACTTCTATTGATGGTATTGCCACATCAATTATCCACACTTTCTTTTTTTCAACCCCGGTTATATCTATTGTATTATGAGCCAAGACTTTATTTGGACAACTGTATTTGGAAATCCCACTATATTTTAACCTTTTCATTTTTTACTATTTTTTCATCTCCATATTCTCCCCCCCCCCCCAATTTTCATTCCTGGTGTATATTTTTTACAGATGTTTTGGTGAATCACACAGTCAGCCAGATGTTTAAACTGAGTTTCATATTTTTATCCACCTATAGCCGTGATGGCGAACCTATGGCACGTGTGCCAGAGGTGGCATGCAGAGTCCCCTCTGTGGCTATGTGTGCCATTGCCAGTTGCTGTTCTGGTTTCCGGAGCACCAGCTGGTCTTTGCGCGCGCTGGAGTGCCGGAAACCTGAAGACCATCTGGCCAGTGTGCATGCACATGCTAGAAACCCGAAGACCAGCTGGCCAGTACGTGCATGCGCACTGGCCAGCTGGTCTTTGGGTTCCCAGCACTTGTCATGTGTGAAGACCAGCTGGCCGGCATGCATGTGTGTGCTGGAAACCAAAGTCCAGCTGGCCAGTGCGCATGTGCATGCCAAAAACCCAAAGACCAGCTGGCTGGTGCGCATGTGCATGCTGGAAACCCGAAGACCAGCTGGTTAGCGCGCACATGCACACCGGCCAGCTGGTCTTCGGGTTTCCAGCACTCTGGCGTGTGCGAAGACCAGCTGGCCAGCGCGCATGCGCATGCCAGAAACCTGAAGATCAGCTGGCCGGCGCGCACATGTGCCACCTGGTCTTCGTGTTTCCTGTGCTGCAGCGTGCGCGCACATACACACGTTCCAGTTTGGCCACTCGGTGCCGAAAAGGTTCGCCATTACTGACCTATAGAGTCCTTCCCAGGTCTGATAGTATTAAAGGTATCATCACAAGATGTAAACTGTTTTACATAAAGCTGCCTTTTGTGGTGATGATTATAATCCTGAGAGCTGCCAATTCCACAGTGAGATAATGACTGCTTCTTGCTGAGTAAACGAAAATGAAACGAGAAATATAAAGCAGCCAGACTCCAAGGAGCAAACTCACCGATTGGATGAGCAAGAATTGCTCTCAGGCAGTTATTAGAAGAATTGGATATAAAATATCAAATAAGAATTCTCTAACCATGTTTTCATCTAAGTAGAGAGTTTGTTCTTGCCCAATCTGAGTCCGTGAGCAGGGAACAAGAAGAAATAAAAGTATTTCTACGGCTGATGTCCAGCAGAAATAAGAGTGAAGTGGAATTGAGTTTGCATCTGTGACCTGCAATATTTATGACTAATTTGTCTAAGAGTTTGTACTTGCTTAACCTAAGTATCTCTACTGCTGGTGTCCAGCAAAAATAAGAGTGAAGAGCAATGGAGTTTGCAACTATGACCTGCAATGTTTATGACTAATTTGTCTTCCTGCCTGTAAACAACTGGCATATTTGCACAAGAGCAAGTTTGTTGCAGTACTTGAAGAAAAAAAAATGAAAAGATAGGGACAGTGATGTCTTATGTTTAAGCTGTTGAGAAAGGATGAGGATTTATCAGTTCAAAAAAAAAAAAAGGAGGAGGACTCACAACAAATTGACAGCGGAAGGAACTTTCCCAAAGAGGCAGTCAAACAGAGGAGCAAACCCATCAGCAGACCAGAATAATAATCAGAAGCAGGAGATACAGAAGATGTTCTTATATTGCTGCATTCAAGAAACTGTTTTCAGAGCCTTGCAAATAAAATAGGCTTTGGGCATTGGGGGAAGAAAAAAGGACACTGCAAAACAGAAGAGAAAACAAGGGCGTTCATAAAGGAGAGGATTCAACCGTATCTTATAAGATGATAAGTAAAGGAACTGTGGTAGTTGATATCACACATCTCCAAGTAGCTGAAACAAACATACACACTAGACATATAAAGTCATGCACTTTTTTACCAGTGTGGTACAGAACAAGTTTCAAGGCTTTTCAGATCTTGAAATTAGCCCTGCCTCCTGATACACATAAAGACAACTAATAGGAACATCTACAAACATATCAACATACATTTTGAAAATATTGGAAATAAACTCAACATTCTGGTATTCTCATCCATAATTCCAGTCTGTGTAAGACCATTACAAAGGGAAAGGGGGGGGGAAAGGAAATCACATTAGCTCTGCAAATGGTGTAAAGAGGAGAGAGTTAGTTTTCAGGGACCATCACTTGATACATCTCCAAAGTTGACTGCTGGCATAAACTGGGTTGTACTTTACAAAGACTAAAATATATTTAGCTAGAACATGGCAAGCTGAATCATGTGGGGATAGGAAATTGAAACCTTAGAAAAGTCAAATAAAGGCTTATTGCCTATGGAAAATAGTTGCTGCTGAAATTGGACTTCAGCCACACACATACAAACAAAAGACCATTTGTGTATAGTATGTGCATTTGTGCAAGACTTTTCATTGTCTATATAGTAATGCTTAGAGATTTGAAAATAAGCAAGATGAATTTCAGTACTTAGTATAGAAAAGCAAATGTGAGTTTAGTAGATACAGTGGAGGCCTGGTGGGATCTATCTAAACTTGAATAAACAATTAATGATGTCATTTGTTAAAAGAGAATGAAGCAATAGAAATGGAGGAGATGTGTATTGTATGTTAAAAAAACATTCCTGTAAAAAATTAAATGAAGAAACCAAGCACTACTGCAGACAACAACTGGGTAGAAATGAGCAGATGAATAGATAAAAGTAATACTATTAGAATAATAATAGTAGAGTTGGAAGGGACCTTGGAGGTCCAACCACCTGCTCAAGCAGGAGACCCTGTACCAAATGGTTGTCCAGTTTCTTTTTGAAAGCTTCCAGTGATGCAGTACCCACACTTTCTGAAGGCAAGCTATTCTATTGGTTGATTGCTCTCACCATTAGGAAATATTGCTGGTGTCTACTGTTGCCTGCCTAATCCGGGAGAAGATGTGGATGATACCTAGCAAAGGCTAATTGTTGATATTTCAAAGAGCTATATTATAGTGATGACAGATTTTAATTACCCTGATATCTATTAGGACACAAACTATCTAGGATGGTCAGTCCAGAAAATTCCTGATTTATGTGCTGAAAACTCTTACCTTCTGAGGGTGAAGGAAAACAACACAAGGAAATAATTAGTTGAGGAAGTTGGAGTCCTGTAGTAGAAGCATTGTGGACAGTGACTATGTTAAAACACATTTTTACATAGCATCATAATATAAGAGCAGGTTGAAAGTGAAACCAATGATCTAAAATGGATGGACTGTTTACCAGAATTGATTTAATTCAGACTCTTATTCAGGACTTGATGGCCAAAACAATCTTTCAAACTCTATATTTCTATGGTTCTTTAATTTCTACATTATTTTGCTTCATAGTTCTCTAAAACGGACAACCATGCCTACCTCTGATGATGTGAAGGTTACAGGAAATATCCAAATAAAGAGGATAGAGTACAATTTGACAAGCCCTGAAAGAAGCCAGACAGGAGTTCCGGAAAGGTGGTTTTGCCCTCTTGTATCTAGGCTAATGGCTTGCAACCATGAATGAATAATGAACTATTATGTCAAAGAGAAAGATAGCACAGAGCTGGGTGATTATTAAGCATTTTTAGAAATCCAAAATAAAGCTGGGGAAGCAGAAAGGTCTTAAATGTACTTTGATAGATTTCTAGGGATTTGCTTATTGTTGGGAAGCATGTGTTATTATAGGCCAAATAATTTGAGCTCCTAACAGATTTATATTATTATAAAATATAACTGCAAAGTTTTGCAGTTCAGAGAAACTTTAAGCTATGCAACAATGTCTGAAACTGAGGAAATTACAAAACAGTTTATTCCCCCTGATCAGGAACCCCAATTTCAGACAGACAAATCATAACATTGAATTAACGATCTAGAAAGCCATTCATTATTTTGGTAGAGACCATTAGATTAATTTAAAAAAAAAAGATGTTGCAATTTACTTGCTGAGATTTACATTCCGAGAATACTGTAATTACTAGGAAACAACTGAATTTCACCTAAATTATAATTTGCTTAATTATTTCTTCATCATATTCTCTATGGAAAGAATAGGCTTTTCCCCCACCTTAGTTATTTAAAAATAATAGTAGTAACAGCCACACGAAGGAGTGACTCATGTCACGAAGAAACCTGAGGCAGAAGTAGGAGTGAAAACCTTGTGGAAAGAGTGTCAAGGTGTGATTAAGGTAACATGCGGCGCTTTTAGCATCAAAGGATCTTTTTTCTTTCTTTTTCTTTTCATTTCCTTGCTGCATAGGAGGAGAGCTAAAGATTCAGTGGCAGAAGAATGGCACTGAAGGATATTGGTATGATGTCAGCCCTTAGACTACTAGCAGTTCTACACACACACACACACACACACACACTGAACAGTATTTTAATTTAACATTAAATAAATGCATAAGGAGCAGAGAGAACACCCAGATAAATATTAATACTGGATTAACCAAATTCAGTCCAATTTCATTTTTGTCCTGCTTCTGCCTACTTCTTTCCCTGGGGTGCTTCCTCGTGGATGAGAGGAGGGAGGAGGCATGGCCCAGGCAACATATTCGATTAAAAGTCAAGTGCAATCCTTGCCTCTTCCAAAGGTTGGGTGATACTGATTTGGTCATGCTGTCTTTTGCTTCCCTGGTGCTGCTTTAGACCACTGCTGCCGCTCACTGTCACAATCTTAAAAATGCAACTCTGTCTCTGGCAGGTCAATACTTGGATGATAGTTGAAGCTAATATAGAAATGTAGCTGCTTGCCAGAGACAGAACTCCAAAACTTCCTATGTTTTGGATGATCTCAGGTAAATAAAAGCTGTCATCAAGGAAAGAGATTTTTCACAGCCTCTCAATTTGCTAAGATTAATTATTGCAAACCTTATTCTCTGGATACCTCTCAGCTGACACTCCTCAGCTTGCTTCAGAAGTCACGGTGTCCTTGAAATAGCCAGCAGACTTTTCCTATGTTCCGGTACGTATCAGTGCCATTTTTCTTTATGAGATGGGGTTGTCAGAACCCCTTTTCAGTGTATTAGCTTTCAGTTACCCTGGAGTGAGTCCTGACTTTTGTTCAGCTCAGCTGAGCTTTTGTATAACAGCTGGTTTATGGATCACTACTGCCATCTTACGGTCAACACACTTCGACAATGCCATGTTTCCACTGAGAAACTATGTATTTGCTATGTGCCCAGTGTTTTACCTATAGAAATCTAAATGTCTTTAAATGAAAAAAAGAATAAAACTGAGATATCTAATAGCAATACCTGGAATCTAAGTTCAAAGATCCCAGATAAGCAATATTAGATGGAAAACTGTATTATTGTGGCCAAATACTGTACAGAGGGCCTTATGCATCCCTAATGCTTGGCAACCTAAGCTTTATGCCATTTTGGCACAATATATTTTGCAGGATCCAATCTGTTTGGATCCTGCAACATTATCCTGGAACACTTATGTTTGCTTTTATTCATGACAATATATTTTGCTAACTAGAGCTTTATGCTATTTTAAATTTAGCATATGTCATATTTACAGGTTAGTTAATAATCTCCTCTAACCACAAGGCTGACGACTCCCTCGTGTGTGTATATATATACCTACAAAGTAGCATAATAGTTTTGCATTAAATGAAGTTGACTCTAGAATATGGAAGTTTAAGACATAACTAATTTGTTAAGGTTCAGTGTGATACAAAATATGGAACAATCAGCTAGTAAATCATAAGATGCTTATAGTGCCGGCTACTTTTTCTTGAAAGTAGCTGTATAAGTAAAACGTAGGGAATATTAAATGCATGCTTTACAAGGATCACACACAGAAGCTGATTAATGGTTCCTGTAATAATGTCAGCAGCATATATAAAGGGCTAGTTTGAGGGGTCATTTGAAATCATTGTTAGCCTCGGTTCCCCATCTGCAACTGACCTTGTAGAACTCAGGTGAGTATAACCTAAATTAAACTTAATTTAATTTGTATTATATTAGACTGGCTTCCTGTTCCACATCTCATAGCATTTCACAAATTAAAATACAAGCATATATGTGTAAGTTTCTAGGCCCTGGAGCAAATCCAGTTGACATAGCCAAGAGTCAAAGGTGCCACAAGTAGAAAACCAGGAATTAAATAGGCAGACAGATGACTTTGATACAGGTGGTAATATTAGTGAAATAAGCTACATAATTCACAACTAGACAGATAAATAAAATACTGCACCAGTATTATCTTTCATCAGTTACCAATGTCACTGATCTTGTTTTACAACTAAGAGACTTTGGGTCCCAGTAATAATTGACTGGCCCAAGATCAACATAGTAATTTTCAGATGGTTAAGCAAAGGACCTGTCGGAAGGCCTGACTCAGAAGAGCCCTCACAGTGAAGCATTACTGTAGCCAATGAGGTTCTCAAACCTGCTATCCACTCCCCACCCTACTCCCTTTATCTGTGGATTGTGAACAGGACACATGCCAGGTTATTCATTCTGTCCTAAAGGCAACCAGACTGGATGGCACATGAGGAAAAAACAGGTGGGCTCCTCAGCCAAAAATTCACTTATCTCCAAAATGGAGGGCAATTTCATTATACAGTGCATCTGTTGTTCCTTCTTTTCTGTTCAAAATAAACTGAGAAGTTTTGGTAGTATTTAAGTAGTTGTCACATCTTTTCCTTCTTATTCAAGTCTCGTTCATGCTGTATCTGATGTAGGAGTTTAGAGTTGAAAAGCAATACATTGATTAGGAATGTTGCAAATCATAATTATTTTGAGTGTTGTAAGATTAGATCAATATTTTTAAGTTTCAAGAGGGAATGTTTTGTTTGGGCCTACACCCCCCCCCCCTTGCAACTTAAACATTTTGAAACTTGCAACCTACAAAAGGGGGACCTACAACACACACAACTTAAAAATGTTGTTTGGTTTGGACTTTAGAACAACACTTAGTGATTTGAAGCAATCTTGTTTTTGATTGTTCTGAGTGCTGTGATTTGGTGGGGTGTTTGATTAGTGCAGTTGCCTCAAAATTTTACAACTTAGTCAATGAAATAGCAGAATGGACCAGTCACCTCCTGTACTAAGTGTTTAGTCTGGGTGGGATGATTTGGGAGTGGAGCAAGTAAATGAAATTTCTACACCCATTTTCCAGCCATCCAACCCATGTTGCTAATGCTGTTTCATTAGCAAAATTCCACCCGTGTTGCATCAATGCAAAGAATACTACTGTAGTCCTAAGTTGATATAGTGTATTTGTTGATCTTTTATCCACATATGTCCTGGATGCATAGTCTCATGTCCTTTTGATATTGAGTTTCACAATGCATTTGTAAAAGGAAAACTTCTACATTGGTTTGAACTGTTTCATTACTCTCCAGGGAGTATACTCTGCGCATGCACTTGTGCCCTGTTGAGTTTCCAGAGTGTCTTTACTCTTTACTCTATGTTACTTTGAAACTCCTGGTGATTGAGCTGTTCTTTTCCCTGTGTTACCCTACATTTGTGCTGTTTAAGTTTTGTTCATCCAGCTCTAGATACGTGCAAATTTCTCATTTTTAAAAAAATAAACTTTATTGATTAAAAACAAAACAAAATAATAATAAAATATAAACATCTTCATTTTCTTCCTCAGGTTTACAAATTCTATATGCACACAAGTTAAGTGCTCCATATAACTAATACATATACAGCTATAATAGAGCGAGTATGCCTAAGCATTAGTTTCGCTCTATTATAGCTGATATGTTTCTGTCCATACATACACAATTGTTAAATTAAATTTACAATTTTAATACAGATACATTATTATCTATCTATGTTCATTCAACATTTCTTCCTTCATGTCTCCGTTCTCCATATTTCCCATTTAGCCAATTGTAAAATTTGTCCCATGTGTTATAATATTTGTTATCTTCTTTCCCTTTTAGTTTTAATGACAGCCTATCCATCTCTATACAATGTAATTTTTTTTTATTCTTTGGTCCTCGGTTGGTATTTCTCCCATTTTCCATGCTGAGAATATGAAATCCTAGTTGCTGTTAACAAATGTAATATAAGATATCTATCTTCCCTTTTTAAATTCTTTGCTAGCATCCCCAATAAAAATACCTCTGGTTTTTGTTCAATAGATTGTGTTGTTATGGCCTCTATGAAAGTTCTAACCTCTATCCAATACTTTCTGGCTTTGACACACTTCCACCACATGTGGAAGTATGAGCCTGGATTTTAATTGCACTTCCAACATCTTGCCAAATTATTTTTATTCATTCCTGCCAATTTTACCGGCGAATAATGCCATCTATAATACATTTTATGTATGTTTTCTTTATATGCCACTGATCTCGTTAATCTAATGTTTCTTTTCCATATTTCTTGCCAATTTTCCGGGTCGGAATTTCTCATTTTGAGTTGGGCAGTTTTCAGACTGAAATTGCTTTGCTTGATGTAGAATCTGGTGCAGTCCTAGGAAGTGCTGTGTTACCATATTTTATTTTTAAAAATTATATTCATTAATGGAAAAATTCTAAACAGCCCAGTTGTAGCACAAATAGAATTTAAAACAAGAAAGCATAGCAAAGAGTAAAATTTGTCTTTGCATGCTACTGTTTTTCCATGTTTTTCCAAGAAGAAGGATGCTATGCTTGCTGTTGTTAAATCATTCTGTTAAGTATGTGCTAATTGAAATAACATTGATGAGAGAGATTAGTCAACTTGGTCCTGTGTTACTGTGCTGGCTGAGTGCCTCTGTGATTTTATTAAACCAACCAAAAAAAATTATATCTGCTGAAAGCCAGGGACTGATTCAATTGCTGATTTAGCTAAATCCTTAGGGGATTTTCAAATATTTTCCCACAAATATAAACAAACAAATCCAGTTGATGACTTTCGTTTTTTTGCAAGTTGTCTATTTGGTAGCAGTCAGCAAAGACAAGTCCCTCACCTACACCAATGATTTTGTGGTAGAAAACAAAACAGCAAAAGAGATTGCATTGCCCATATTCTGTGGTTGATACATTGACTAAAACAAAATATAGCTATGGAACATAAAAGCCCATTGTTTGCACTGGGCAGGTAAAGAAACTATGGGAAATAAACAGTAGAAGCAGACTTGTAATGGCAGCAGATAAAACTGGACGGAGGCAAGAAGTATCAAGAGGCTGGGGAAAGATGTTCAGGGTTCTTAATTTAAATCAACTTGTCAGAATTGTGCTCTGTTAGGCTTGCAGTGGTGGTCATCTTTTTTCATTTTTGTGTTGGACTGTATTTCTAATAAGCTTTTCTACTTGAATTAACCAAACAATAAAGTGGGACAATTCTGTTCCAAGCTCAAAACAAAATTAATTTACCATTTTGTACCCTGTTGATACATAAGCTTTTTATAAAAGTGACTTATTAGGGGATAGTATGTGGACTTTGTGGTTCTTTGTGCTCTCTGAGCTTGGTTGTTTCTTTGCAGATGTTTCATTGCCTGACTAGGTAACATCTTTCATTGCCTGACTAGGTTGCAATGTTAGGAGTGTGGGGTTTGCTCCCTGTTTATAAATAGTACTTTGCCCTACCAGTGTTTGTGAGAGAGTGGTTTTCTCCTCAGTAGTTCCAAATTATCTCATTGATTGGGGTATTGTTTTCTGCTTGGTTGTCCCTATTTATCTGGGTGTTGGAGAGGATGTGTTACGGTCTTTTTGTTTTAATCTTTTTCTGTGGTTTTTTTTTATTCTGTACTTTTTATTTTTTAATTCTGTATCTTTCTGTTTTTTCTTCTGCATTCTTAGCTTTATTTTTAATGGTGTGTAAATATGCTTTAACTCTATGTGTCTATTAATGGGCGATTTGTCTGAATGCCAAGCTTTCGGGAATTCCCTAGCACTTTTGGATTTAGCTTGGTGTAGGATGCTCACAGTTTCCCAGTTGAAACTATGACTGAATCCATGTGTTGTGTGATTAAGAATTAGCTAGTATTCATGGATATGCTCCGCTAATCATCTACCTATTTTTCCTATGCAGTGTCTGTTACAATCCTTACATTGTAGATTGCAGATGGGTCCTATTTTTCTTCTTCTTGGACTTCAGAAACTGTTGGTTTACTTAAGATGCTTTGGAGAGCTTTACTTGATTTCTATGCTACAATGATACATGTGGTTGTAACAGTCTGTTGGTTGTTTCCAAGATATTTTTGATGTAAGGCAGTATTATCTTTTTCATGGCTTGAGTTGGTTGTGCTGTAGTGGGTTGCGTGTGTATCTACTTTGTTGGAAGATGTTCTTCCAATACCTGATAAGCAGGGATTAACGCTAGATAAACAATCAAGCAGAAAATACCTTAAATAAGGAAGGGCAGAAGATAAAACCATACCCCCACCAACACTGGTAGGGTAAGCCACTGTATATAAAAACAGAGAGCAAATCCCACACTCACCAGCACTAATGATATTACCTAGAATGATGAAACACCTGTAAGCAAACCACTAAGTCTCAGCGAACACCAAGACTTCACAGTTCAACCCTGAGCTACATTCTGTATATCCTCTTCTACTGGAATATGTAGTCTGTTGAGAGTAATAATATTTTAAGAAACCTGTATAGAAATGAACTTCTGTATAATATGAAGATTTGAATAGGGTATATCGAGATAAACATAAAAATGGGAAGTATGTCTGGTCAAACAAGAAGACATAGGGTCAAGAATGAATGGATGCTGAATGAATTTGGGATACAAAAATTTTCTTCCACCCATCTGTGCCTTATGTTATATTCTTAACAAGTCCAATGAATAGAAATTTGCCAATGACAGCTTTTCCTTCCCCAAGTATGCTAAGGGATTACTTAAGCCCAAAGATCTTCTTGCTTCTTGCCCCCTGCAGCTGGAATTTAGAAGTGGTTTTCTCTCTAGCAAAAATGTTCCCATCCAGCTGTCATGTCCAAAAAAAGGACCATGGGAGGGGAGAGATCAATGGCACTGTTTGTTAAATGATATAAGTAATGCAAATGGTAATTTAACCCCAAAGGACCAAAGGAGTTTTATGCGACTGAGACTGCTAATGAAAAAAAAAGATGTACTGCTAACCCACCTATCTTCCCTTAATCTGACACTTGTTTCTTTTATAATTCATGCTGTGCTGTAACACAGAAATGTTTAATGCCTTTCTGCCAAGGAAAGCCTATTTATTCTGACACCAGGTTGTTTTTCCACCATGGAACTGATTTTACATCTCCTCCGTTATCTAATAAGACGTGAAAACAGTTTTCGATCTTGCCCTGAGATCAGCCTTATTTCCATTGAAAGCAGTGCCATGAGGTATTGCAAAGAATAGCTCTGAAATCAAACCAGCATATATACATACACACGGACCTAATACAGAAGCTTGCAAAGGAAAACTCTAGTTGCTCCTACCCCATTGTGATGCTCTCCAAACAGCAGGCTTGTTCTCTAACTGTGAGTCTTTACCAGAGACTTCAAGCTTTGACTTTTGCAGTGTAAAAGTAAAACTGCTAAAAACAAAGAGTGTTGGTGAAGGATTTAATGGTCCATAGCCAGCAGCGAGGAGATGCATTTGGAAGACAGAAAGACTTGTAAATTAGGCAGTTTCAGTGAAGGTTGGAGATACAAATAGGCAGTGTTAGGCATTCTGGGAGTCCCTTAAACTTGATGATATTTCAAACTGCAGCTTAGTTAAAAAATGTGTTGGCTGTTACATAAAAAGGTAGCGTGTGAACAATTAATGGGAAAAAAAAGCTTAGCTGTCAAAGAAGTGCCCTATAGCCCCTGGTCCATGGACAGGCAGTGGTCCGCAGCATGCCAGAAACTGGGCCACCCAAACAAGTAAATCCCACAGCACATGAAGCCCCACGCTCTCTGGTCCACAGAAAAATCTCTCTCCATGGAACTGGTCCCTAGTGATCAAAAGGCTGGGGGCTACTGGGTTAGGTAGAATAATTATCATATAGAAGGAATATTGTGTATTTGGTAATATGTGCTTGATTTTCAGCCTTTTGCAACCGGAAATATTGAAATGAATGGAGCTCAAAGTTCAAATGATAACAAGAGGCTAGAAGCTTTTATAACTAACTAACATTCCTACAAACATAATCATCACGCCAATCTCTAAGCAAGCAAGCAAACAAACAAACATATAAATAAGTAAGTAAGAATTAAAGGCAGCAGATAAGAAAATAAATTGTAGCTAGAATAGAATAGAATAGAACAGAACAGAATAGTTGGAAGGGACCTTGGAGGTCTTCTAGTCCAACCGCCTTCTCAGGCAGGAAACCCTATACTATTTCAGACAAATGGTTGTCCAAGCTATTTTCACATACGCCAATACCATTCACTGTACCTCTGCATACATTTTTTTAATCCTCCTGGAAAATCATCCATCTGATCCATTTATCACTTCATTGGCATTTGTTACAGAAACATCCACCTCTCTTTTGTTCAGGTTCCTATAAACTCCAACTAACCATAACTTCTTCATTATTTCATTTCCCCTTCCATTTCCACTTCTTTCTTTATATACAGGTAGCCCTCAACTTACCACCACAATTGAGCCCAAAATTTCTGTTGCTAAGTAAAACATTTATTAAGTGAGTTTTGCCCCATTTTACGACTTTTCTTGCCACAGTTGTTAATGAATCACTGCAGTTGGTAAGTTGGTAACACAGTTGTTAGGTGAAACCAGTTTCCCCATTGACTTGGCTTGTCAGAAGGTCGCAAAAGAGGATTACATGACCTGGGGAAACTGCAACCATCATAAATACAAGTCAGTTGCCAAGCATCTGAATTTTGATCATGTGACCATGAGGATGCTGCAGTGGTCATGAGTGTGAAAAAAGGTCGTAAGTCACTTTTTTCAGTGACATTGTAACTTTGAATGGTCACTAAATGAACTATTGTAAGTAGAGGGTTATCTGTATTTATTTTGCAGTTTGACAGGTAGTCCTCGACTTACAATCATTCATTTAATGACCAGTCAAAATTACCATGGCACTGTAAAAAGTGATTTAAGACCTCTCCTCTCACTTACAACTGTTGCAGCATTCCCACAGTCACGGGATCAAAATTTTGGGTGCCAGCACATCGTTATGAGGGTTGCAGCATCCCAAGATCATATAATCCCCATGCAACCAACTTCCAATTAGCAAAATCAATGGGGGAAGGCAGATTCACTTAAGAACCATGTGGTTCATTTAACAACTGCGCTGATTCATTTAACAACCATGGCAAAAAAGTCATAGAATTTGTTCACTTAACAAATGCCTTGCCTAACAATGGAAATTTTAGTCCCAAGTGTGGTCGTAAGTTGAGGACTACCTTTATGACCTAAGGACTTCTAAGGATTCTTTTCATAGTGATCATGTGGCTTGGTAAGTGACTTATTTTATTTCAATCACTCAATTTATATAGCTGCCCATCTCATATACATGACTCTGGGCAGAGAATGATATAGGAATATTGATGATACTTAAAATACACTGCATGGAATGATATCTGCTAATGGAACAACGTTCTCTTATATCACCCCATATCTGGAAAATTGCATTATCACTGCAAGTTCAGTTGTGCAGTGGAGGAGTTATGTAGAGGAGGTTCAAGATGGTGCAAAATAAAGGAAAATACAATGACTTGAGCAGATATAAGTAGCATTATATAATACTGGAAATAGATCCAAATCATTTGTGATAAATTATATATATATGCGGTGGCTCAGTGGCTAAGACGCTGAGCTTGTCGATCAGAAAGGTCGGAAGTTTGGCGGTTCGAATCCCTAGTGCCGCGTAACGGAGTGAGTTCCCGTTACTTGTCCCAGCTTCTGCCAACCTAGCAGTTCGAAAGCATGTAAAAATGCAAGTAG